>PVIH01009396.1:48111-82862 GCA_004025045.1 Sigmodon hispidus | reverse complement strand
TTACTTGCATTTATTCCAAATAATCTCGTTTACTCTTTAACTGTTTATGCAAATTGTATAAGGTTTCTTATGCCCAAGCTTGAAAAATGATTTCCCAGTAGACAAGAGGCCACCACCTATCCTCCAATTGTGTTTATTTACATGAGAAGATCACACAGAAGCCCTCTGCTCCAGTCCTAATAGGGCAGCTATGAGCTGAGGGGAGGTGGAAATGGCTTGTGCAGGTACAAACGACCTCAAGGACTGTTGCCTGCAACTGGAGACTGCCAAACACTGACATTCGGTGCCGAGGTCGGCTGCAGGGTTTTGCCCTTGGTTTACTGAGGGGGGCTGGGCTGCTGCCAGGTCCCCCCCTTCTGAAGTGCAATGCATGTATGCGCAGCGTTTATTTGGAGTTTTTTCTTTGGCTTTTTTTCCTCTCAGTTATGAAACTTCTATGCATGGATTTCACATCTCCATAGCTAGACCCACGGGCATTATGACCGTCTCCTGAAGGGTCAGTTTTGTTACGCAACACGAAGAATGCTGTTTTCAGCCTTGTTTTTCTAGAGTTGTGTTTTTCAGTCATTTCTTCAAGGAAAACTAAATGATTTAGTTGGAGCAAAAAAAAAAAAAGAAATAGAGGAAAATACAAATGAAAAACTGTGACTGTAATCCATCATATAAACAAATTGAAGGGAAAAACCACATAATCACCTGTTTAGATGCTGAAAAATCCTTTCACAAAGACCAACATCCCTTTATGATAAGAGACCTTGAGAGAACAGGAATACAGGAAAAATTCCTAAATATAATAAAGGCGATATACAAGAAGCTGATGGCAATCATCAAACTAAATGGAGAGAAACTCAATGCAATCCCACTAAACTCAAGAACTAGACAAAGCTGTTGTCTCTCTCCTTATCTATCCAGTATGTAGAAAAATACAAATAGATCCAAGCCTATCACCATGCACAAAACTGAAATCCAAGTGGACCAAAGACCTCAACATAAACCCAGCCACTCTGAACTTGATAGGAAAGAAAGTGGGAAATACCCTCCAGTGCATTGGCACAGGTGACCACTTCCTAAATATAACACCAGTAGCACAGATACTAAGAACAACAATCAATAAATGGGACCTCCTGAAACTGAGAAGCTTCTCTGTGGCCAAGGAACCAGTCAATTAGACAAAATGACATCCTACAGAATGGAAAAAGATTTTCTCCAACTCCACAAGTGACAGAGGACTGATCTCTAAAACATAGAAGGCGCTCAAAAACCTAGAGCCCAAAGCCCTAAATAACCCAATTTAAAAATGTGGTTAAGAACTAAAAAGGGAATTCTCAGCAAAAGAATTCCAAATGGCTGAAAAGCACTTGAAAAAGTGCTCAACATCTTTAGCCATCAGAAAAATTCAAATCCAAACAACTTTGAGATACCACCTTACACCTGTCAAAATGGCTAAGATTAAAGACACAAATGACAGCCTATGCTAGAGAGGTTGCAGAGCAAGTGGAACACTCCTACATTGTTGGTGGGAATGTAAACATGTTCAGCCAATCGAGAACGCAGTATGATGGTTTCTCAGGAAACTGGAAATCAATCTTCCTAAAGATCCAGAAATACCATTATTGGGCATATACCCTAAAGATGCACATTCGCACTCCAAAAGCATTAGCTCAACTATGTTCATAGCAGCATTATTCATAATAGCAAGAACCTGGAAACAACCTAGATGCCCCTCAACTGAAGAATGGATTAACAAACTGTGGTACATCTACACAATGGAGTACTACTAAGTGGTAAGTAAAAATGATATCCTAAAATTTGCAGACAAGTGGATGGATTTGAAGAATATCCTCTTGAGTGAGATAAAACAAACCCAGAATTATAAGCAAGGGATGTACTCATTAGTGGACTCTAAACAAAAATCTAAGCATGTCCAAGCTGCAAACCATAAGCACTGAACAGCTTGGGATCTGAAACACCTTGGACCAGCACCTTGGAGCTCATTCCCTCCAGAGGAACACCTAACCCAGTGTTGATGTTGGGATGAGAAAATTGGATCTGCCTAGAGTGGATGCTGAACTAAGCTACCTTGGGGTCTTGGGACCTCCTGCTGTTGCTGGGGAGGAGATAAAGTGATGGGGACAAGAGTGAGTGATGGGGAAGTTCGGGAGGGGAAAAGAAGTCTGAACAAGGGGATACATGGAAAAAATATGTCTTTATTCATAATTTAAAAAAAGTTCTGGTCGGATTCCAGTTCCGGGACCAGGTGCTGTCTGCAGAGCATGTCCCCATGCACTTTGCAGCAAACAGATAAACTCTGACTGCCATGGTCCCTCCCAGCTGCTGCTGAGGGAATTTGTACGGCTACCCACCTCCAACTGAGCAAACAAAGGAGGACTGAAGACCCTGAAAGACAGACTCAGACTCAGATTCCGCCCAAAGGCGAGGAGGGTTCAGCAGGCCCCAGCGCCTGAATCCCTGCCAGGGAAAACTGTTTTCCAGTCAGGTTCCAGTTCCGGGACGAGGTGCTGTCTGCAGAGTGTGTCCCCATGCACTTTGTAGCAGACAGACATAAATTCTGACTGCCACAGTTCCCCCAGCTGCTGCTGAGGGAATTTGCACAGCTACCCACCTCCAACTGAGCAAACAGACAAGGACTGAGGACCCTGAAAGACAGACTCAGACTCTGCCCAAAGAGGTGACAGGAGACACACAAACCCAAGTGCCACAACTGACCAGGAGCCACCAAATCGTGAACCACTGAAGCCATGGGCAGACGCCAGTGCAAAAACTTACATGATAATATAAAGAACATCGAGGTTAACTCCATAAGACAGTGGCAATCTTACAAATACAAGCCCTGAACTGAGCAATGAAGAGGAAACAGAAGGAAGCAACAACAAAAATTCCTTTATGATGATCATCGAAGCCCTCAAAGAAGATATGGAAAATTGCCTTAAAGAAATAGAAGAAAATACAAACAAAAAATTGGAAGAGATGAACAAATCTATGAAAGAAAACCAAGAAAAAGTAAAACAAAAAATTAAAGAAACACGTCAGGAGCAAAAAGCTGAAAGAAAAACAATAAAAAAGTCACAAAATGAGGCAAAGATGGAAATAGAAAACCTGAAGAAAAAAGCTGGAACTAAAGATACAAGTATAACAAACAGAGTTCAAGAGATGGAAGATAGAATCTCAAAAGTGGAAGACTCAGTAGCTCAAATAAATATATCAGTCAAAGAAAATACTAAAACCAAAAAGGCCATAACTCAAAATGTTCAGGAAATCTAGGACACCATGAAAAGACCTAACTTTAGAATAATAGGAATAGAAGAAGGAGAAGAATACCAGTTCAAAGGCACAGATAATGTTTTCAATAAAATCAAATAAGAAAACTTTCCTAACCTGAAGAAGGAAATGCCTATAAAGATATAAGAAGCATACAGAACACCAAATAGATATGACCCCAAAAAAAAAGTCAGCACGCCACATTAAAACCAAGCCACAAAATATACAGAACAAAGAAGAAATTTTGAGAGCTGCAACAGAAAAGGGCCAACTTACATATGAAGGCAGACCAATCAGAATAACACCTGACTATTCAATGGAAACAATGAAAGCTACAAGGGCTTGGTCAGAAGTTATACAGATGCAAAAAGAGCATGGCTGCCAAACTAGAATACTATACCCTGCAAAATTATCAATCACCGTAGGTGGAGTAAGCAAGATATTTCATGACAAAGACAGACTGAAACAACATCTATCTACCAGTCCAGTGCTACAGAGAGTATTAGAGGGAAAACTCCAACCTAAGGACCCCAGATACACCCATGAAACCACAAACAATCAATAAGTCCACAAAAGAATACTCCAGAGAAAGGAAATACAAACAAGTTACCATTAAAAATGGCAGTAAATATCAATCAATGGTCACTAATTTCCCTTAATATGAATGGACTCAAATCTCCTATAAAACGTGACACACTAACAAGATGGATACAACAACAGAAGCCATCCTACTGTTGCCTACAAGAAACACACCTGAACTGCAAAGACAGACACAGGCTTAGAGTACAGGGTTGGGAAAAGATTTTTCCAGTCAAATGGTCCTAAGAAACAAGCTGGGGTTGCCATCCTAATATGTAACAAAGTAGACTTTAAGCTAAAACTAATTAAGAGGGACCAGGATAGACATTACTTATTCATCACAGGAAAAATTGGTCAAGAGGAGATTTCAATCCTGAATATTTATGCCCCTAATATAAGGGCACCTACCTATGTAAAAGAAACACTGCTAAAGCTTAAATCCCACATCAATTCTCACATCCAAATAGTGGGAGACTTCAATACCCCACTTTCAACCCTGGATAGGTCAACTAGACAGAGACTCAACAGAGAAATAAAGAGTCTAAAAGAGGTTATGATGCAAATGGATTTAATAGATATTTACAGAAGCTTCCACCTGAATGCAAAGGAATACACATATTTCTCAGCTCCTCATGGAACTTTCTAAAAAATTGACCACATAATTGGTCATAAAGCAAATATCAACAGATATAAAAAAATGGAAATAATCCCTTGTAACATATCAGACCACCAGAGCCTAAAGTTAGAGTTCAACAACATCAAAAATCAAAGAAAGCCTACCAACTCATGGAAACTAAACATCACTCAGCTGAACCATCTCTGGGTCAAGGAAGAAATTAAGAAAGAAATCAAAGTCTTCCTAGAATTTAATGAAAATAAATCCACAACGTATCCAAACTTGTGGGACACAATGAAAGCAGTCTTAAGAGGAAAATTCATAGCGCTAGATGCCTACATGAAAAACCTAGAGAAATCCCACACTAGAGACCTAACAGCTCAGCTGAAAGCCTTAGAAAAATTAGAAGCGAACTCACCTAGAAGGAGTAGATGGCAGGAAATAATCAAACTTAGAGCTGAAATCAATACAATTGAAACAAAAAGAACAATACAAAGAATCAATAAAGCTAAGAGTTGGTTCTTTGAGAAAGTTAACAAGATAGATAAGCCCTTAGCCAAACTAATCAAAAAACAGAGAGAGAATGTTCAAATCAACAAAATCAGAAATGAAAAGGGGGACATAGCAACAGACCCCCAGGGAATACAGAGAATTATCAGATCATATTTTGAAAACCTGTAATCCACAAAAATAGAAAACCTAGAAGAAATGGACAGCTTTCTGGACAGGTACCATCTACCAAAATTAAATGAAGATCAGATTAATTACCTAAACATGCCTATAACCCTTAAGGAAATTGAAGCTGTCATTAAAAACCTCCCCCAAAATAAAAGCCCTGGTCCAGATGGTTTCAGTGCTGAATTCTACCAGACATTCAAAGAAGAATTACTACCATTACTCCTCAAACTATTTCACACAGTAGAAACTGAAGAAATATTGCCAAATTCCTTTTATGAGGCCACAATCACTCTAATACCCAAGGCACTCAAAGACACAACAAAGAAGGAGAATTACAGACCAATTTCTCTCATGAATATTCATGCAAAAATTCTCAACAAAATTTTAGCAAACCATATACAACAATGTATGAAAAATATCATCCACCACGACCAGGTAGGCTTCATCCCAGAAATGCAGGGCTTGTTTAACATACGAAAAACTGTAAACGTTATCCATCATATAAACAAACTAAAGGAACAAAACCACATGATCACATCCTTACATGCTGAAAAAGCCTTTGACAAAATCCAACACTCCTTTATGATTAAAGCCCTGGAGAGATCAGGAATACAGGGAGAATACCTAAATATGATAAAGGCGATTTACAAGAAGCCAACAGCCAGTATCAAACTTAATGGAGAAAAACTCAAAGCAATCCCTCTAAAATCAGGAGCTACACAAGGATGTCCTCTCTCCCCTTATTTATTCAATATAGTTCTCAAAGTTTTAGCTAAAGCAATAAAGGAACGAAAAGAGATTAAGGGGATACATATTGGAAAAAAAGAAGTGAAGCTATCTCTATTTGCAGATGATATGATTGTATACATAAGTGACCCACAAAATTCTTCCAAGGAACAGCTACAGCTGATAAACACCTTTAGCATTGTAGCAGGATACAAGATTAACTCAAACAAATCAGTAGCCCTTCTATACACTAAAGATAGAAGAGCTGAAAAAGAAATTAGGGAAACATTACCCTTCATAATAGCTGCAAATAGTATTAAATACCTTGGAGTAAATATAACCAAAGAAGTAACAGACCTATTTGAAAAAATTTTAAAACACTGAAGAAAGAAATTGAAGAGGATGTCAGAAAATGGAAAGCTTTCTCATGTTCCTGGATAGGTAGGAACAACATAGTAAAAATGGCAATTCTACCAAAGACAATCAACAGATTCAATGCACTGTCCATCAAAATATCAACATAATATTTTTGTACCTTGAAAGAACAATACTCAATTTCATTTGGAATAACAGGAAAGCCAGGATTGCCAAAACAATTTTACTCAACAAAAGAACCTCAGGAGGTATCATCATCACTGACTTCAAGCTATACTATAGAGCTACAGTAATAAAAACAGCCTGGTACTGGCATAAAAACAGACTTGTGGACCAATGGAATAGAATTGAGGATCCAGACATTAACCCAAAAACCTATGAACACCTGACCATTGACAAAGAGGCCCAAAATATTCAATGGAAAAAAAGATAGTATTTTTAACAAATGGTGTTGGCATAGTTGGATGGAAGTGTGTAGAAAAATGCAAATAGATCCAAGCCTGTCACCCTGCACAAAACTCAAATCCAACTGGATCAAAGACCTCAACATAAACTCAGGCACTTTAAACTTGATAGAAAAGAAAGTGGGAAATACACTTCTACAAATTGGCACAGGCGACCACTTCCTAAATATAACACCAGTGGCACAGACACTAAGATCAACAATCAGTAAGTGGGATCTCCTGAAGCTAAGAAGCTTCTGTAAAGCCAAGGACACTGTCAATAGGCCAAAACGACAGCCTACAGAATGGGTAAAGATTTTCACCAACCCTACAAGTGAAAGAGGACTGATCTCTAAGATATATAAAGAACTCAAGAATCTAGAGCCCAAAACCTTGAATAACCCATTCAAAAACTGAGGTTCAGATCTAAACAGGGAATTTTCAGCAGAAGAATTATGAATGACTGAAAGGCACCTGAAAAAGTGCTCATCATCTTTAGCCATCAGAGAAATGCAAACCAAAACAACTTTGAGATACCACCTAACACCTGGTAGATTGGCTAAGATAAAAGACACAGAGGACAGCCTATGCTGGAGAGGATGCAGAGCAAGGGGAACACTCCTCCATTGTTGGTGGGAATGTAAGCTTGTTCAGCCACTTTGGAATGCAGTATGGCAGTTTCTCAGAAAATTGAAAATCAGTCTCCTCAAGGACCCAGCAATACCACTTCTGGGTGTATATCCTAAAGATGTACAGTCATACTCCAAAGGCATTAGCTCAACTATGTTCATAGCAGCATTATTTGTAATAGCAAGAACCTAGAAACAACCTAAATGTCCTCACCTGAAGAATGGATTAACAAAATGTGGTACATCTACACAATGGAGTACTACTCAGCAGTAAGAAAAAATGATATCCTAAAATTTGCACGCAAATGGACGGACTTGGAGAATATCCTCCTGAGCAAGGTATCACAAACTCAGAAAGATAAACAGGGGATGTACTCACTCATTAGTGGTCTCTAAACAAACAAACAAGAAAAAAGCCAAGCATGCCCAAGCTGCAAACCACAATCACTGAACAGCTTGGGAACAGAAACACCCTGGACTGACTCCTTGGATCCCGCTCCCCCTAGAGGAACACCTGACTCACTCTTGAGGTTGGGGGTAGAAAACTGAATCTGCCAGGAGTAGAGACTGAACTAAGTAATATTGGGGCAGTGGGACCATGACACTGTCTGCTGGGGAGTTGTGGAGAAGAAAGAATGACCTGATGTGTTGTAGGGGAAAGGGACCTTGAATAAGGATATACAAGGATAGAAAGTGTTACTTTTTGTTCATAATAATAATAATAATAAAGTATACAGAAAAAAACAGAGAAAAAAAGTTCAACTCTGACTGGGATTTCTCTATTATACCTCTACCCTCAAAATTGGGAATCTATGTGAAATAGAATGCAGAAAGACTTTAAGAGCCATACGTAGTGGATGACTTCAAGGAAACAGCCTCTTTCATATCGAACATGGCAGTTGCAATATAAACTCACATAATTCACATGAAGTATACAAGCTCAAACTAGATAAAATGCTAGGATACATGAGTTCACTGTCCTACCACTAGCTATTATTAAGATATTATCAACTTAGAACCCCTGAGAGAAGAAAGTCAGTTTTCTATAATCGAGTGAAACTAGATATATCAACTACTCCACAGCATGCCTCACACTCAGGAATAATTATCCAACATAAACTGGACCGCAACGTGTGGTTTGGTTTGGTTTGGTTTGAACCATTTGAAGAGAATATAAAGTTGAATGAGAAGGAATGTGGAGGAGGATCTGGGTGGCATTAGAGAAAATGAATTATTTTGATCAATATATAAATATCTCAAAGAATATAAAAAGAGTTTTAAATAAGTATTTATAGGTAGGATACCCATATATCCTTGGGAAGGGGGAATACAAGAGATTTCATGAGTGGATGGATTGAGGGCAGGTGGGAATGGGAACATGAGCAATCAGGTTGGGGCAAAGAGGGGGAGAAAACTGAATGAGACTACTAGAAAGGGGCATTTTATAGTCAGATAAAAATCTTGTGCAAGGGAATCTCTCATGAATCTACTTATCTACTCCTGGAAATAGCAGATAAGTGACCTGAACTGACCATTGCCTGTGACCATCTGGTGCCTAACACAACTGTTATTAGAGGGACTTCATCCAGCAAATCGTGGAAAGAGATTCAAACCCACAGTCAAACATTAGGTGTAGTCCAGGGAATCCTCAAACTCACAGTCAAATATTATGTGTAGTTCATAAAATCCTGCAGAAGAGTGAAAGGAAGAATTAGAAGAGCCAGAGTGGTAAAGGACACCATAAGAAATCTCAGAGAATCAGCTAACCTTTGCTCATAAGAATTCACAGAGACTGAACTGACGAGAGTACCTACATGGAACTGATTTAGACACTCTATGTTTATGTTACCATTGTATAGATTGGTGCTCTTTTGGAACTTCTAACAGTGGGAACAAAGTTGTCTCTGACTACTTTATTGGCTTTTAGGACCCTCCTTCTCAATACCCCTTCATATATGATGATGTAGTAGGGCTTGCTGCAACTTGATATGCCATTTTTTGATGCCACTTGTGGGAGACCTACTCTTTCCTAATCAGAAACAGAGAAGGAGTAGATTGGGGAGTGGGAAGAGAAAGGGGAAGCAGAGGAACGGACTGGGAAAAGAGGAAATTGTGGCCAGGATGCAAAATAAACAAATAAATTAAATTCTTAAAAAACAGATGTTTGCACTTTCAGTGTAAAATTTATTGAAGAATGTTGCAAGTAAAGCATCTGATACCTATTTTACATTAAGAGATTTCACAATGGTTCACATTTTCATTTAAAAATTATTATAGATAAACTACAGAGATATGATTATTCTTAAAAGAGCTCAAGAGAAATTGTTGGACTCAAAAATTGATGTGAATGGTGATGGTCCAATAAGAACTAGAGAAGATTAATTTCTCATTTTTGTCACTGGCTTAGTCATTTTCTTTACACTAGATGGTATTCTTTATTGACACTTTAAAAGCTCAATGGATGTACTGAATCTATAACCATGCATCAAGGCCATGCAATTAAACCTCATCTCCATCTGGGTTTTAGTCATAAAGTAAATTAAGATTTCAGTGCTCTTAGGCACCAAATTCTTGAGGAATACAGCTGAACTTCTTGAGAGAAAGTCATGCTCCAGTTATGATCTCATCCCGTGGCACAACCTTCAGAACAATTAGTTTTTCTGGTTGAAGCATTGGTTTTTGGCTTATTTTCAAAGGTATCTGCAACAGTGGAAGAAAATATTGAAAAGCAATGAGTGAACCAACATCAACTCCAGAAGTAATGTTGAAAAAAATCAAGATGTAATTCTTTTCAAAAACAGAAGCTACATTTAACATCATATATTTTGACTTCTTTATTGTCTATGCTGTGTTAATGAGATGGTGAGAGCATACATTCAAACCATGCACTGTGTAAAATGTTGATGAGACTATATACAGGGCCTGAGATGAAGTCATGTTGGTTTATGTTACTTCTGTTCTATGCTATTTAGGTTCAAGTATTTTTAACCTGATTACTATTATGTCATATTAATTTTTTAAGGTATGTGAAGCTATTTTTGGTGTTTGAAACTCATAGGTAAAGTGTGAGAATATATATTTTAAGTCTAGGGTCAGTCCTCAACTCCTAGATCATGTGTCACCATTACATTTGATCCTATTGAGGGCATGTCTTTCACAGGACACACACTTGCTTTTCTAGCATCTATTCTTGGCTTTCAAGGATAGAATGAGTGAGCAATTTTGAGTCCTACAGTGTTTTCAATGATGCTTTTTCCTCATGCTATTCATTGATGGTAGGAGAACTCCTCTAGCAAAGTAATATCTGGTCCCAGGAGAAGGGATAGGAACAAAGTTGTCATTGGATAGTGAAGTGTCAATTTTAAGATGACTGGAACTATTCAGAGCACCTGCCCCTTGATAGGTGTGCCTCTGACTCTCAAGTCTAGAAACTTGCTTTGATTTTCTAAATATCTAAATAATGTGTATGATTTAAATGCTCTAGTGAGAAAGTACTAAAATAAGTGAGGCTGTGTGTAGGTAAAGCTACACAACTGCCTACCTAATCACAAATCACACACTAAACATTTTCTTCCCTCTATTCTTCCACAAAGACACAATCTACAGGCACAAGTTCCATAAACTTTATCAATTGCTTTGAATAAAACAAGAATAAGTTGTTCAGAAAAATGTAACCACTTTCTCTAAATGTCCCATCTTACTCCTTCAAAATTTTAAGTACTACACATGTTTCCCATGGAGGCATACAAAAAATATATGAATGAGTGGTATCAATTAATTTTGATTAGCTTAATGTTTTCATGAAAGAATATTATAACTTTTAGCCATACTTTAAACCATTTACTAAAGGCTTTCAATTCACAAGTTCTCCTCAAATGATCATTTTAATTTGTGGAAGGAATAAAGAGGTGATATAAAAAAGAGATGGTATATCCCTAAATAGTAAGAGAAGAAACACAAACAAATTGGAAGTTTTAATAAAAATAAGTGTTAGCATAGGTAAGAAAAGCAGCCCACATGAACTAGAACTAATAGTTCTTCTTTATCATTTTTGTTGTTTTGTTGATTTATTCATAAATAGAGAATATATCACATATATCTTTTATAGACATCAGTGAAAATTTAGTTTCTGTACAACATACAATTCAAGCCTATCTAGCAAGACCTAAAAATCTTTATCCTCGTGATCATAGCTGAAAAGGAATTGTTAGCCTATCAAATCACTCATGTTATCATACACAGAAGGTTTTATATGCTTGTTCATACAGTTGATTTTGTTCCTGTACAAATATTATTAAAATTTACAGCACTTAAATTACTATTGGAAAAATCTGAGCTGATTACAACTACATAAAGTAAATGAGGAAAGAGCTCAACTAGAAAATAAACAAGACCTTGAATTGTGATAGTAGAATTAAAAGTGGAAAAAGACACATAATTTATAGAAATATGACCACAATTTGTTTTTTAGAGCAAAAACTTTGAGAAGAGTGAGGCAGAACCATCAGGATATCCTGTAGGGTTGGAGTTCATTATAACGAGCAACATTTATTCATTTTATTTTATGTATAGGAGTATGTTGATTGTACATATGCATGTATACCACATGTGTGTAGTCTCAATAGAAGCAAGAGGGGCACCCCAGAGCCTCTGTAGCTGCAGTTGCAAATGCTTATGAGCCATTATGTGGGGGCTGCAAACTGAACTTGGATCATTTGTAAGAGCATTTACTGATCTTAACCACTGAACCATTTTAAGAATTCCAGCAAATTTGTTTTAAAATAATGATTCTTAACTTGGCCTCACATGGGAAGTCAAAGATGAGCTTTTTTTCTCTCTCTCTTTTTTTTATTATTATGAACAAAGAAGTCACACTTTCTATCCTTGTATATTCTTATTCAAGGTCCCTTCCCCCTCCCAACACATCAGGTCATTCTTTCTTCTCCACAACACCCCATCCCCTCCCTGGGCAGGCAGCAGACAGTCCCATGGTCTCACTGACCCAATATTGCTTAGTTCAGTCTCCACTCCTGGCAGATCCAGTTTTCTCCCCCCTCCCTCAAGAGTGAGTCAGGTGTTCCTCTAGGGGGAGCGGGATCCAAGGAGTCAGTCCAGGGTGTTTCTGATCCCAAGCTGTTCAGTGGTTGTGGTTTGCAGCTTGGGCATGCTTGGCTTTTTTTCTTGTTTGTTTGTTTGTTTAGAGACCACTAATGAGTGAGTACATCCTCTGCTTATCTTTCTGAGTTTGTGATACATCACTCAATGGCAATTCTACCAAAGGCAATCTACAGATTCAATGCACTGCCCATCAAAGATGAGCTTTTAACACCACACTCTGGGTGAATTATTTTAGGATTTCAGAAATGACCTGGCATCATGAGTTTCTGAAGGTTTTTTTTGTTTGTTTGTTTGTTTGTTTGTTTGTTTGTTTTTTGGAAATCAGTATCAGGAAGCCCCAAGCCTGGAATGATTCTTTCATTTCTTTCATTTTTCTTTCTTGGTTTTCTTTGTTTCTTTCAAGGATTTGTTCATCTCCAATTTTTTATTTGTTTTTTTCTTCTATTTCTTTAAGAGACTTTTTCATATCCTTTTTTAAGGCTACTATAATCTTCATAAAGATGTTTGTATTGTTGTTTCTTTTGTTTCCTCTTCATTGCTCTGTTCACGTCTGGGTGTTGTAGAGTCATCAGCTTCTTCTGGTGGCGCCTTGTTGTTCTTTATATTGTTGTATGTATTCTTGCACTGGAGTCTGCCCATTCTTTCCTTGGTTCACTCTTTAGTCAAGTCTTAGTGGAATCTCAGACATTTGTGGTTACAGGGGTTATGTCGTCTGTCTGCCCTGGACATGGAGTCTGTACAATTTCATACTCTGGTCATGCCACAGGATCCTTGCTGTGTGAAACCACCTGACTCCCACTCTGCCCCAGACACCATGGGGTCATGCCCGAAATTCTGTTTTTGTTTTTGAGACCAGGTGTCAAATAGGCCTTGCTAGCTTCAAATTCACTAAGTGGGCAAGAATTAGTTAAATTTCTGATTCACTTGCCTGCAGCTCCTGAGTATTGAGATTACAGATATACTTTACCACAGCTATTTTACAAAGATCTAGGGATGGAAATTAAGATATTGTGCTTGTGCAAGAAGCATTTTGACAACCCAGACCCCTTATATGAATTGTAAAGATCCACAGTGATTTTTAATGTACAGCCAGTAGTTGACAAGCCTGTCAGAGGAGAAATTCCATGAGTTCTGGAAGAAGAGTGCACCACCAAACAAACATAAAGCCAGGATCACTGCAACTCATTATGGAACATGACATGCCCAATCTCCAATGAACATTACGGGAACTTCATATCATTATGTTCCTGTCACATTATCTTTCACTCACTCTTAATAATGCACTAGTTTTACTCTATATGGAAACAATACAAGAGGTCCCTTAGTTTATGCCTTGACACAAATAACTCATTTGCTCCTGAAACAAATTAGAAAACCATAAACAGCATATTTAGTTTTATATACAAAACTTTCAGTTTACCAGCAATCTCTCATGAAATATTGTTTACAGGGATAGATTTCTACCTCACCTGTGTTTCTTTACAAGGCTGGAAGGAGAAGTTTTGAAGTACTTTAGTGATAGCAAGTTTCATATTCATGAGAGCAAATCTCATGCCAATGCAGTTCCTGGGTCCATTCCCAAAGGGCAGGTATACATAAGGACTGATGTTACCCTTGTTTTCCTTGCTGAACCTAGAGACATGCAGTAATGACAAATCAACCCATGATAGAAACATAAGAGCTGCACACACGTATCTGTCTTCAGATATCTAACCAGTAACATACAGGTAGTTTGGGAAAGGTTCACTGAACTTCTGCTCACAAATATTTCACTTTCAGTAATTGTACACTAGGTCCTTGCCATGTCTCTTCCCCTATAAGAGTTTTCATATGGTGTATAAGACAAAGGCTACTTGAAAGAAAATGCTTCCTATGAGCCACTAGTGTAATAGTGCTATGGGGTGGGGGTAATTAACCACTGTCTGACTGGAATGTAATTCCAATTTACAAAGGGAATTAATGCCTGGTTCTGTAAACCTGATCAACATCCATTGGCTAAGAAGGTCATAGGCTCTAGGAAAGAATGTACTATTCTTGTTTGCTAAGAGGCCATGCTATCATACTGGCTTCTAAATATTAATGTTTATACACAAAATTAGTTATTCTCTCAGCCTTGATCAGAGAAGCTTGTGATTGCCATGTGATACAGTTGACACAGAGACTCATAACTGGACAAAATACTGAAAATGAGCAAGGATGGAGTTCTCAGCTCAAAATGGAACATCTATATTATCGCCAACAAGGCTCAGGTAACATCTCAGAAGAGAAAGCAGTAAATAAAAGGTAGGATGTGAATCACCATCCTCCTAAACTGACACAACCCTTGTAATCATGAACCCTCAGCAACTGTGGTTGATACACAAGACTAGAACCATATCTAGTCTTACCTATCATAGATGGGGAAGCAGCTCTTGAGGTGCCACCTCCCTAAGGAACTACAGACAATTAATAGTTTCTGGGGTAGGGGGAAATTTCTCTTCAATTGTGTAACTACTGGTGAGTTGTCCGTTACCAGTAAACAACTCCAATACCTACACTGATGAAGCAACACTAATCAAACATATGAGTCATAAAAAAACAAAAAGACATGAAACAAGAGGAAGTGTTAATGAGGACATGTAGGGATTGAGCAAGTGTGGAAGAGGGAAGAGACTGGGTAATGTAAGGGGAACATCACCAAAATACATTATACAAGTATGAAATTGTCAAAGAAAAATAGGAAAAGAAAGGAAAGCATCTGTAAACTCTAAAAGTCCATTCAGGATAATGCTAGGTTACATCTCTGACAGGCAAGTGTCAATTAGGCTAAAAAAAATGGATTCCTGCCTCAAACATTAATAGGTCATTTACTACATACTCGAGGAAGGAGAAAAACCACTGTATTTAAACTGACACATTTTCTTACAGACTCTCTTCCCTCTCCTATTTTTTTCTTCTCTTTCTCTGACTTTTTTCTCACAGAATGCAAATGAATGCAAAATCACATTTAGATCATATTTCCATAAGAGACACCATAACATATACAAGCTAGCATAGTTTAGGGTGGGTTCTGAGTCACAGGATGCTCGTACCTTTCAGGGTGGAATTCTTCAGGCTCTGGCCAGTACTGTGGGTCCTGGTGAAGAGCATAAACTGGTACCATGACTACTGACCCTTTGGGAACAAACACACCATCAATTTCAACATCTTGCTTACAGACTCTTTCAAGTCTATTAACAATTGGGTATAATCTGAGGGTTTCATTCAACACCATGTCCAGGTATTCCAGCTCCATCACTGTGTCATAGTTGGGAGGTGCCTGAAAAGAAAAAAATAGATTTGTACTGCGATTATACAATATTTTTCAACCAATCTGCATTGTTCTTTTTAGGTCTTAGAAGCTCCAAAGCAGAGCTCAGCATTGTCAAGGACCTAGGCACTTACAAATCATTTAAAAGGTTTTTAAATGTTTTATTATATGTGTGTAGGTGTTTTGCCTACATGTGTGTATGTGCGAAGATGAGTCCAGGTCACACAGAAGTCAAAAGGTGTCAGACCTTAGGAACTTGCATTGCAGACAGCTGAGAACTGCCATTTGAGTGCTGGGAAACAAAAAAGAAAGGATTCTCCAAAAGATCAGCCAGAGCTAGTAACCACTGAGCTATCTATCCAGTATCATACAAAGTGATTAGAATAACAAACTATCCTTTGGGGATTAGCAGATGTCTCAGTTAGTAAAGTATGTACTATGCAAGCCTGAATTCAGATACACATCATTCATAAAGACAGACACAGTGACACACATCTATAATCCCAGCAGTGGAGGGAACAGATATAGGGCAGGACTGGTGATCATTGGAAGTCAGCATAGTCAAATTGATAAGCTCCAGATTTAGTGAGAAATGTTATCTAAAATAATGGTGGAGCAGAGATGGCTGACTGGAGCTATTGGAAGCTCACTGAATCAGAAACAACCACTGGGAAACTTTCAGGGAAAGGAACTAAACCCTCCAAAGTTAGATGACTGTCAAATGGCATGAGTTTGTGGAGTCTCTTGGAGTAGAATTAAAATATGTTCCTGTGCATGAACTGACATCTCAGAGCCCATTCCCTGCAGAGGAACGCCTAACCCATCCTTACTATTGGGATGAGGGAATCAGACATACCTGAAATAGATACGTCAGACTGAATTGACCCAACTTGGGACTCCTTGCTCTCCTTGGGGAATGGATGTAGGGGTGGGGTGGGGGAGGCTGAGGGAGGACTGGGAGGGACTTAGATGAGGAAAGGGAGGGCAAGCTGAGATATACATGGAAAAAAGGTTTTTAATAAATAAAAAAGGGAAAACAATATGGTGGAGTGCGATTTAGAAAAATACCCAGAGTAGATCTATGACCTACACACACTCACACATACAAACACACACACACACACACACACACACACACACACACACACACTCGCCATTTACATGCCATTATTGGTGATCAGAAGGTGTTTCCTTTCCCTTCTGTTCCAAGCCCCATCCATTCACCTTATTGGGCAAAGCTGTATCGATTTCCTCCTGCAGTTTCTTCTGGACATCAGGATGAGTGGCCAGTAAATACAGGGTGAAGGCAAGTGTGCTGCTGGTGGTATCATAGCCAGCAATAATAAAGAGAACTGACTGGGCTATGATCTCCATGTCAGACAGAGCTGAAAGTAAGAAAATATTTCAGGAAAGTCAGGTCAGGGTAGACTATCACAGAAGATATAGAAAGAAAATCAAATGAGGCCCCTGTTTCTCTAGAGATAAATAAAGAGAAGCCATTTAGTCATCCTGGGACTGTTATCACTCTGACATCCCTGGGGCACAGCCAGAGAAGGGGAAAAATGTTTCATCTAAATGTCTCATGGCTTATGCCGTGTTCCTCCTCATGATCAGTGGGCAACTTCAAGACATGTAATTTATTCTCCTTAAGAGATTTACTTTTCATTTTTATTTTTGTGTGTGAGCATCTGTGTCTGTGTCTGTGTCTGTGGATATATGTGTCTCTGTGTGTGTGTGTGTGTTTGTGTGTGCACACGTGGGTGTGCCCATGAAGATAAAAACAGGACATCTGCTAGAGATGTATGTTCAGAAGGTTATGAACATTCAGAGATAGGTGCTAAGAACTGAACTTCAGTCCTCTGGTATAGCGTAAGATATTTTTTTAACCTTAATTCCTTTTACATATCCTCCATTGTTCCCATTTCCTTCCTTCCTCCCACTTCCCCTTCCTCACACCCATTCTCACTTCCCATCTACCCCTCAAAGTAGGTATGGCCTCTGTTGAGTGGTCCACACAGGCTATCACTCTGAGGTGAGGCAGACTCCATACCTTTGTCTTGTATCAAGGCTGAGCAAGGCATCCCACCATGGGGAGTGAGCTTTAAGAATCCAGTTTGTGTATCTGAGATAATTTCTTTTCCTGTAGCTGGGGGATCTTCAACAGATTGGTCAATGCAACTGACACCCTCATTCAGAGGGCATAGTTTGGTCCCATGTAGGCTCTCTAGCTGTCAGCCCAGAGTATATGAGCTCTCATTAGTTTGGATCAGCTGTCCCTATGGTTTTCTCCATAGTAAGCTGGACCCTCCCTTTGCACCTTTAGTTGTTCATCCCTCTCTTCAACTGAACTCCCAGAGTTTGGGAAAGTGCTTGGCTATGGGTTTCTGCATCTGCTTCCATCAGTCATTGGATGTAAGTTCTATGATGATAATTAGGGTAGTCACCAATCTGACTACAGGGGAAGGCTAATTAAGGTATCCTCTCTAGCACTGCTAGGAGTCTTAGCTGGGACATCCTTGTGGGTTCCTGTGTGTTTCTCTAGCACCAGGTTTCTCCCTAAACCCATGATATCACACTCTGAGAGATTATCTCTTTCACTGCTCAATTCTCCATTCCTCCCCCAGCTCAGCCTTCTCAAAACCTCTTGTTCCCACCTCCATCCTCTACCCTCCACACCTCCCCCACAGTTTCCCCAGGAGATCTAGGTTAAGATATTTTATGTCTGTGTTCATGTGTTATGTGTCATGCAGAGGTACAAGGCCCATGGAGAGAAGAAAATTGCACTGCAGCCCATAGAGCTGGAGTGACAGACAGTTGTGAACCTCTTATAACGAGTGCTATGATTTTGTTGTTGACAATATTTTTCTCCCAATTAGAGTATGTCCTTGCTACTATAATAAAACTGGACTATAACCCCACAATATGTTGGTTTTTAAAAATTGGTTTCTATTTTAGTAATCAAAATTAAAACAGAAGAGATACAAAAACACTGATCAGTAGATGGAGAGCTAGTGTGGCATTCAGGGAGCCTTGGGTTCAATTCCAGGCACTGTATAAACCAGGCATGGTAGCACAGATGTTAAAAGGTCATACTTAGACACACCATAAATGAGAAGTCAGCCTGGGCTAATTTGAGACCCAGTCACAAGAGAAGAATAGATAAATGAATTTGAAGTTAGCTGATCACACAGCAGGAATAAGTAGGCAGACCAGAGAGAATTTAAATCACAAAATGCATAATGACTTACAAAAGACTTGGGAACCTAAAAGATAATATTGCTACATATAAGAAATTTTATGTGCTAGAAATAAGCAAATACGTAAAAATTGAAGACTTCCTTTACATTAGTTACACGGGAAGAATTAAGTCTGGAATTCGGATGTTATCATTTGCAACCATGATAGTAATTACAGTCTTAAATTAAAACATAAACATAGATGGGAGGCTAGAGAGATGGCTCAATGGGCAGGAGTAGTTGCTGTACAAGCATAAAGACCTGAGTGCAAATCCCCAGTCTCCATGTAAAAAGACAAGTGTGGTACACACACCTGTAACCACAACTCTGTGGATCATTTGACTCTGCCTGATAGATGCCAACCTAACTCCAGGTTTAATAAGAGACTCTGTCTGGAGGAAATAATGCAGAGCATGATTGAGAAAGGCACTTTGTTCCTTCCTCTGGCATTGACACACACAAACATCTAGTGGTGTGCACATGTTTCTATACATACACATGCACAGACATGCATATGGTACCTGAAGTAGATAAAAATCTGTGAAAGAATGAAGGTACTCAGTGTGTTTATACAAAGAGGCTTATCCCAGAAGCCACTTATTCTACACAAAGAAAAGTAAATGTTTAGCAAAAAGGTACAGAACACATGTACACCAGGGGCTCCCAGAAAGCATCAGCACCATTTGGGTACATGCCTCCTGACTGGTTTAGACTCAGATGTCTAGGCAGAGTTCCCAGTCTGTGTGCTGGGAAAGACAGAAACACCACCTGTGCAGACCTAGGTAACACACACAGACCACTGAAGACTTTCATCATGGTTAAGGTTCATGTTTGGAACAAAACTTCTGTCCTTGTGCTTCTAAAATAATCCATGTAGATAATGGCCATGACCTGCTAACAGCAGTCTTAGTAGTGTTTTCTGCTAGAAAACTTTCTAACACATCTACTGAACAACCTGACCACACCCTGAGGGCTTCTTTGTCCAAGGACCAGGAAGTCCTGGGTTACCTTTATGAGATTCTTTGTCTTTGGAATTGCTATGAGTGTTCATCATCAGCTGAAGAAAATCCACTCAGTGCTGGAAGCAGAAAGAGAAGGTGCAAAATTACAAGGTCAATGGTGAGATCATAGGTCAGAGGTGGGTCAACAGAACAGAAGGTAACCACATTTCTTAGGATGTAGCTTCCTTAAATTTACAAACTGTGCTAGTGTTTCATAAGCCATTGAAGAACAAAAGCATGAGTGGCTAAACCAGGAAGCAATCCAGCTGCCATACCAATGACTTTTATAAAAAATTATACTACATATAATTTTAAACAGTAAGTTTGATTTTTGACATCCAAGTTTTTGAAGGAGATGAAAATGGTATTTTTTGTAATCATTTTTATCTATTCATAAAGAATTTCTGACAATGAGACATAATCATACCCATACTCATACCTTTTCCTCCAATTTAATCCTCCTATGTCCTTTGTAACATTTCTTTTTCCAGACTTCATGAGCTCCTCTTTTTTAGTAACCCACTGAGTCCAACTAGTGCTACCCATATGTGTCTGGTCATCCTCTTGTGCATGGAAACCTACTGGTGACCACACCCTCCCTCTCCAGCCATCAATGATCAGGAAGGGATGAAGATTGAAAAGGTACTCTCTCATCTATGCTAGAGATTTGGTGGTCTTGATCTTGTCTAAATCTAGTGTCATTTTGCTATATTTCAACCCTTATGCAATACAATATAGATCTTATTCTTTTGCAAAGGGTTAATTCCTGGCTTACTCTCAATTAATTTTTCAAAACTCCAACTTCTCCTTTACAAGAAATAAGAAATATAAATACTCTCACTCTCTCTCTCTCTCTCTCTCTCTCTCTCTCTCTCTCTCTCTCTCTAATACTCTCTCTCCTTCCCTATCAACCTTTAGTGATAGATGATGGGGAGCACAGCTCCTATATTCACAGCCCAACATGTTATCAAAACCTGAACCTCTCATGAGACCACCACTTCTTACCTCTTGTTTAGAATCCAGGCGGTTTTCCCTCATTTGGTCCACAAATTTTTTGAAAAATGCTATGGAATCCTTTGGGAACATGGAGACATTTAACATCTCATATAGTGGGGTGAGGAATGGAAAGATTACTGGAAGGAAAGGAAAAAATAAGCTTTAGTGTAAATGCAAGCATCATTTAAAGAAATCATGTAGCAATCCAATGAATGAGTCTCCATTGTTTCAACAAGAAGCTACTCCCTGTGAACTTGCTCACACTGGGTCACCAACATAATACTTCTTAGGCACGTTAGAGCATCAAAAAGAACACAATGGACTCTTGGATTTAAATCTGGTCCTGTATGTGGTAATATGTACTTAATAAAACCTGGACTATCAAGAGATCAACCCACAGTCAAATGATGCAGAGATCATTCTCTATCTCCAGGAGTGCCAGGGATTACAAGAGCAGTGGTAACTCACACTATTTCCCAGCACAGGATCCAGAGGTTCTCTGTTAGTACAAGGCCAAACAGCCTGGCAATGATGGCACAAACCTTGAATCCCAGCACCTGTAGTTTGTGTAGATCCAGAAAGTACAGACAGGGGCTATTGACATGAATCAACAGCTAAAGGATCCTGCAGACAAGCCTAACAACCTCAGTGTGATCCCTCAGGTTGAATCAACTACTGTCAGTTGTCCTCTGCTCTACATGCCACACAAACACCAAGGTGAGCACAGACACACAGATTGTGAAATATTTGTTAGCGATATGTGAACATGTGTCACTGTGGTTGGCTTGATAAAGGTGAGGCAGGCTAGGCAGAAGAGAATATGTGGGGTTTCCAGGAAGAGAGGGGATCTCTGAAAAGAAGTGAGACAGAGAGACATGGGGAGACCCTAAAAAAGGCGAATATACAGCACAGAAGAGAGGTGACCAAGGCATGTGAAAGAACATCCATTAAAAGAAAAGCATTAAAGCTGACAGCCAGTATCAAAATTAATGGAGAAAAACTCAAAGCAATCCCACTAAAATCAGGAACTAGACAAGGATGTCCTCTATTCCCTTATCTACTCAATACAGTTCTTGGAGTTTTAGCTAAAGCAATAAGAGAATGAAGGAGATTAAGGGGACACAAATTAGAAAAGAAGAAGTGAAGCTATCTCTATTTGCAGATGATATGATTGTATACATAAGTGACCCACAAAATTCTTCCAAGGAACTGCTAACACTGATAAACACCTTCAGCAATGTAGCAGGATACAAGATTAACTAAAAGAAATCAGTAGCCCTTCTATACAATAAAGATAGAAGAGCTGAAAAAGAAATAAGGGAAACATTACCCTTCATAATAGCTGCAAATAGTATTAAATACCTTGGAGTAAATATAACCAAAGAAGTAACAGACCTATTTGACAAAAATTTTAAATCACTAAAGAAAGAAATTGAAGAGGATATCAGAAAATGGAAAGTTCTCTCGTGTTTCTGGATAGGTAGAATCAACATAGTAAAAATGGCAATTCTACCAGAAGCAATCTACAGATTCAATGCACTGCCCATCAAAATACCAACACAATATTTTTTGGACCTTGAAAGAACAATACTCAATTTCATTTGGAATAACAGGAAAGCCAGGATTGCCAAAACAATTTTGCTCCAAATAGGAACCTAAGGAGGTATCACCATCCCTGAATTCAAGTTATACCATAGAGCTACAGTAATAAAAACAGCCTGGTACTGGCATAAAAACAGACTTATGGATCAATGGAATAGAATTGAGGATCCAGACATTAACCCAAAAACCTATAAACACCTGGTCTTCAACAAAGAGCCCCAAAATATTCAATAGAAAAAAGATAGTATCTTTAACAAATGGTGTTGGCATAGTTGGATGGTAGTGTGTAGAAAAATGCAAATAGATACCAGCCTGTCACCCTGCACAAAACTCAAATCCAACTGGATCAAAGACCTCAACATAAACTCAGGCACTTTGAACTTGATAGAAAAGAAAGTGGGAAATACACTTCTATGAAATGGCACAGGCGACCACTTCCTAAATATAACAGCAGTGGCACAGACACTAAGATCAACAATCAATAAGTGGGATCTCCTGAAGCTAAGAAGCTTCTGCAAAACCAAGGATACTGTCAATAGGACAAAACGACAGCTTACAGAATGGGAAAAGATTTTCACCAACCCTACAAGTGAAAGAGGACTGATCTCTAAGATATATAAAGAACTCAAGAATCTAGAGCCCAAAACCTTGAATAATCCAATCAAAAAATGGGGTACAGATCTAAAAAGGGAATTCTCAGCAGAGGAACTACAAATGGCTGAAAGGCACCTGAAAAAGTGTTCATCATCTTTAGCCATCAGAGAAATGCAAATGAAAACAACTTTGAGATACCACCTAACACCTGTTAGATTGGCTAAGATAAATGGCACAGATGACAGCCTATGTTGGAGAGGATGTGGAGCAAGGGGAACACTCCTCCATTGTTGGTGGGAATGTAAGCTTGTTCAGCCACTTTGGAATGCAATATGGGGGTTTCTTAGAAAATTGAGAATCAATCTCCTCAAGGACCCAGCAATACCACTTCTGGGTGTATACCCTAAAGAGGCACATTCACACTCCAAAGGTATTAGCTCAACTATGTCCACAGCAGCATTATTTGTAATAGCAAGAACCTGGAAACAACCTAGATGTCCCTCAACTGAAGAATGGATTAACAAACTGTGGTACATCTACACAATGGAATACTACTCAGCAGTAAGAAAAATGATATCCTAAAATTCGCAGGCAAATGGATGGATTTGGAGAATATCCTCCTGAGCGAGGTATCACAAACTCAGAAAGATAAGCAGGGGATGTACTCACTCATTAGTGGTCTCTAAACAAACAAACAAGAAAAAAAGCCAAGCATGCCCAAGCAGCAAACCACAACCACTGAACAGCTTGGGATCAGAAACACCCTGGACTGACCCTTCGGATCCCACTCCAACTATAGGAACACCTGACTCACTCTTGAGGGAGGAGGGACAAAACTGGATTTGCCAGGAGTGGAGACTGATCTAAGCATTATTGTGTCAGTGGGACCATAGGACTGTCTACTCCCTGCCCAGGGAGGGGATGGGGAGTTGTGGAGAAGGAAAAATGACCTGATGTGGTGGGAGGGGGAAGGGACCTTGAATAAGGTTATACAGGTATGGAAAAAAATTCAGAGGGAAAGCTGAACACAAAGTAAATATATGTGTGGCAATCTTATTTGCATTATCACCCCTGATAAGTCATGCTTATGATTTTTATCTTCTTTATAGTTATTGTTAACTTCTCAGCATTTTAAATTCATTTTACTGTTTTTCTTGATAAATACAAAATAAATAAAGAAAAAAAAATAAAAAAATTTAAAAAAACCAGAAAGATAAGCAGGGGATGTACTCTCTCATTAGTCGACTCTAAACAAACAAACAAACAAACAAGACAAAAGCAAAGCATG
This sequence comes from Sigmodon hispidus, assembly GCA_004025045.1. Classification (NCBI taxonomy): domain Eukaryota; kingdom Metazoa; phylum Chordata; class Mammalia; order Rodentia; family Cricetidae; genus Sigmodon; species Sigmodon hispidus. Next base: position 58,413 of record PVIH01009396.1, on the reverse strand, counting down.
CCCAAGCTGCAAACCACAACCACTGAACAGCTTGGGATCAGAAACACCTTGGAATGACTCCTTGGATCCCACTCCCCCTAGAGGAACACCTGACTCAGTCTTGAGGTTGGGGGGAGAAAACTGGATCTGCCAGGAATGGAGGCTGAACTAAGCAATTTTGGGACCATGCGACAGCCTGCCGCCTGCCCAGGGAGGGGATGGGGAGTTGTGGAGAAGAGAGAATGAACTGATGTGTTGGGAGGGGGAAGGGATCTTGAATAAGGATATACAAGGATAGAAAGTGTGACATCTTTGTACATAATAATAATAAAAAATGTGTTAATTTAAGTTGTAAAAGCTAGTTGGGAAAAGCCTAAGCCAAGGCTAAAACTTGAAAATTAATAATAAGTCTCTGTGTCATTATTTGTGAGCTTACAGCCCAAAGAAAAGTTCAACCTCATGCATGTGCAAATGCGCACAATACATAAATAAATTTGTTATTAGCTAATAAATAAGTGATAAAGAAAGAGCAGCCAAAAGAGTATTTGTTTCTAAACAGGCCTGATATAAAATAATACAAAAAACAGAAAGGATTTGACAAAAGTCAGTGGTATGTGAAAATTAATCAGTACACTTTTACTAAGTAAAAAACTGGTCAAAAAATTCAGGAGACAATTGGAAAATTGGTTGATATTTAATTTTATGATGAGGTGCTGGCCCAGCATGCACAAAGTTCTGGAATCTCCTTCAAGCAGCAAAAAAATAGAAAATGTCCTAAGAGAGTATGATAGAAACAGACACCAAGATTGTGCAGAAAAAAGGCAGAGAGAGACTTACAGCCTTCAAGTTTTAAATCTCCAGTAATCAAAATTTACATTAAAAAATAAAATTTTAAAACAACTAACTCTAGGGCTTGGAAGATAACTCATTGATAAAATGCTTGCCATTCAAGCACAAGACCTGAATTTTATATCCAGCAGCTTTTAAAGTCAAGGTCAAAGACAGGTGACTCAATCTCAGAAAAATATAAAAATTACACAATCACACACACTTCCAGAGTCTAGCCCATAATGAAGAAATGCTAATATGTGAACAAGTATAAGTGTGGTTATGGAATAATGCTTAAAAGGAGACCAGGAGAGGATGATATTAGGTGGTGAGGAAGGATGGGTTGTAGGTAAAAGGACACTATATGATATGGGAAACTATTTGACAGAGGACATTTTGAAACCCTAAATGAAGCAGCATTCAGGACTGTACCAGCATATACAAAAAATACTACAGGGGCTGGTGAGATGGCTCATCCCTTAGCTCTGGATGCTCTACATAGAACCCTGGTTGACTTCCTGCTGTCAACCAACTTCAATTCTTATGGGTTCAATGCCTTCTTATGGCCACAGCAAGCACTTCATACATGTGGTACACATACATTCATGTAAAACACCCATACACATAAAACAGAATAAATATTTTTAAGATGTTATGGCAATTCAGCTATGTAAAAGAGATAATCTAAAAGCAGAAATTAACATATCTGTTTTTGATTGCATTACGACTAGGGAATGCCAATCAAAACCACAGGTGCAGCCCAAAGCATATCCACTGAGTGGCAATTATCAAAGTCATGGGAGAGCCAAGTGTTGTGTGGGGTATAGAGAATCTGGACTTCTCCTGAATTCTATAACATATAAAATGTTGCACCTACTGTGACAAATATATGCTCAGCTGTGTAATATTTTTAAAAGCAATTACTTTGGGACTCAGCAACAATGATTCTTAATATAAACTCTGGAAATATATAATCAAATATTCACTCAAACTTGTATGCAAATGATCCTCTAGCAGAAAAATTCATGGCAAACATGTGATACCTACTTTAGTGTTCATCAATGAGTGTGGAGTATTGCTCATTCATAGACAGAGGAGACAGTGACGCTTCCTTCATTTAATAGTATGCTAAATGACAGAGGTCTGTCATACAGACCACATAGTCTGTGATTCCATTGATGTGAAATACCTAGAGAATTGTTGGTTGCTTAGGTCAAGGCTGCCTAAAGGATGATGGTGCAAAAGTGCAACATAGATAGACCAAAGTACTCTACACTTGACATTGATAATGGGCCACATGGAACATCAGTTAAGACAGACTCCTAAGAGATCAAGGTGCTGAGACTAAGTGACTATTGACTGCTGAGCCCTACTTGGAACATCCATATCAATACCACCACCACTCAAAACACAAGGAACGTCATGAATGGAGATGAGGGAATAAAGTAAGAACCAGGGAGGTGTGATGTGAAATGCTGTATCCTGAACATGGCATGGCCCACGCATGAACTGCCCACGTGCATGATATCACGTCAATAATATCAGTCAGCATCCTATCAGGTAGCACTAATAGAACTCACTGAGTGACCAAAACAAAAAATGCATCATAATTAGGAAGGAAGATAAGTTTGGGCTTCTGAAAGAAATAGGAGATAATATTTAGGTGTGAGTATAATAAAGATAGATTATATATCTATATGATATTGTCAAAGAATAAATAAAAGAATTTAAAAACAAAGCCAGGAGTGGTGTCTTAACACCTTTAATCCCAGCACTCAGAGAGTAGAGGCAGAGCAATCACTGTGAGGTCAAGGCCAGCATAGTATTTACATAGTAACTTTCAATCCAGCTGGAGCTTAACAGTGAAAACCTGTCTAAAACAATAATGAGGTTATAAAACAAAAATAGGAGGTACATGTCCTTAAATATACTAAAAATATTGTATTGTGCATCTAAGTACAATCCAACAAGACTAGGAATTTCATGTCAGGTGAATTATAGACCATAGAACTGTCAGTTTTGGTAAGTGTGGAAGAGAAAGTCAGATCTGACAAACATGGCCAACACAAGATCAGTGGGTCAAAAGACAGAAGAACCATCACACATACCTACTGACATGAATAACGGATCAAAAAAATCAAATTTTATAAGCTTCCTGGCCTTTTCCACAAAAGGGTCCTTTGGGTTGTTGAGGGAATCGACGCTCAAACCAAATGCTGTGCTTGTGATCACATCCATGCTGTAGGCCCCAAATGCTCTAAGGAGAAAGAGACATTGGAATTTAACACATGTATCAAGAAGCCTGAAAAAAATATATTCTTGGCCCGGGAAAGTTGTGTTCCAGGACCAGGATCGGTCTGCGATACTTCACCCCAGACAATCCTTAGCAGATAGGACTAGGGTCTGGCTGTTAGGGGCTCCTCCAGCCACTCCTAAAAGAGAGGACCTTGTAATGCTGGCCCCACCTCCAGGGCAAACTGTGTTATCAGAGACAGACTGAGGACTTGAAATTCAGACCCCTGCCCACAGCAGAGTCAGAGATTGAGCAGACCCCTTGCTCAGAGGAGACAGGAGACACACAAGCCCTCTTGCCACAACTGACTAGCAGCCACCTAATCATGAACCACTGAAGCCATGGACAGACGTCAGTGCAAAAATACATATAATAATATAAAGAATGTAAGGTAACACCAAAAGAAACTGGTGGTTCTACAACTACAAGACCTGAACAGAGCAATGAAGAGAAAGCAGAAGAAAGCTACACCAAAAAGACTTTTATGAAGATCATTGAAGCCTTCAAAGAAGATATAAAAAATTAACTTTAAGAAATAGAAGAAAATACAAAAGTGCTCATCATCTTTAGCCATCAGAGAAATGCAAATCAAAACAACTTTGAGATACCACCTGACACTTGATAGATTGGCTAAGATAAAAGTCACAGATGACAGTCTATGCTGGAGAGGTTGTGGAGCAAGGGGAACACTCCTGCATTGTTGGTGGGACTGAAAGCTGGTTCAGCCACTTTGGAATGAAGTATGGCAGTTTCTCAGAAAATTGAGAATCAATATCCCCAAGGACCCAGCAATACAACTTCTGTGTGTATACCCTAAAGATACACAGTTGCATTCCAATGGCATTAGTTCAACTATGTTCATAGCAGCATTATTTGTAATAGCAAGAACCTGGAAATAACCTAGATGCCCCTAAACTGAAGAATGGATTAACAAATTGTGGTACATCTACACAATGGAGTACTACTCAGCAGTAAGAAAAAATGATATACTAAAATTTGCAGGCAAATAGATGGATTTGGAGAATATCCTCCTGAGTGAGGTAGCACAAACACATACAGATAAGCAGGGGATGTACTTTCTCATTAGTGCACTCTAAACAAACAAACAAACAAACAAGAAAAAAGCCAAGCATGCCCAAAGCTGCAAACCACAACCACTGAACAGCTTGGGATCAGAAACACCTTGGAATGACTCCTTGGATCCCACTCCCCCTAGAGGAATACCTGACTCACTCTTGAGGTTGGGGGAGAAAACTGGATCTGCCAGGAGGGGAGGCTGAAGTAAGCAATATTGGGACAGTAGGATCTTGGGACCGCCTGCCGCCTGCGCAGGGGGGATGGGGAGTTGTGAAGAAGAGAGAATGAACTGATGTGTTGGGAGGGGGAAGGGACCTTGAATAAGAATATATAAGAATAGAAAGTGTGACTTCTTTGTTCATAATAATAAAATAAAAAATAATAAAAATTATTATCATAAAATTGTAACATATCAGACCACCAGGACCTAAAGTTAGAGTTCAACAACATGAAAAATCAAAGAAAGCCTACCAACTCATGGAAACTAAACATCTCTATATTGAACCACCACTGGGTCAAAGAAAAAACTAAGAAAGAAATCAAGTCTTCCTAGAATCTAATGAAAATGAATCCACAACGTACCCAAACTTGTGGGACACAATGAAAGCAGTCTTAAAAGGAAAATTCATAGCACTAGATGCCTATATGAAAAACCTAGAGAAATCCTACACTAGAGAACTAACAGCTCAGCTGAAAGCCTTAGAACAATTAGAAGCAAACTCACCTAGAAGGAGTAGACGGGAGGAAATAATCAAACTTAGAGCTGAAATCAATAGAATTGAAACAAAAAAAAAACAATAAAAGAATCAATGAATCTAAGATTTGGTTCTTTGAGAAAGTCAACAAGATAGATAAGCCCTTATTCAAAGTAATCAAAATGCAGAGAGAGACTATCCAAATGAACAAAATCAGAAATGAAAAGGGGGACATAACAACAGACCCCCAGGAAATCCAGAGAATTAAAAGATCATACTGTGAAATCTATATTACACAAAAATGGAAAACCTTGAAGAAATGGACACCTTTTGGACAGGTACCATATACCAAAATTAAATGAAGAACAGATTAATCACCTAAATAGACCTATAACCCTTAAGTAAATTGAAGCAGTCATTAAAAGGCTCCTCCACAAAAAAAACCCAGGTCCAGAGGGTTTCAGTGCAGAATTCTACCAGACATTCAAAGAAGAATTACTACCATTACTCCTCAAAATATTTCACGCAGTAGAAACTGAAGGAATATAGCCTAATTCCTTTTATGAGGCCTCAATTACTCTACTATCAAAGCCACTCAAATACACAACAAAGAAAGAGAATTACAGACCAATTTCCCTCTGAATATTGATGCAAAAATTCTCAACAAAATTTTGGCAAACCATATACAACAATATATAAAAAATATCACCCACCACAACCAAGAAGGCTTCATCCTAGAAATGCAGGGATGGTTCAACATACAAAAAACTGTAAACATCAACTACCACATAAACAAACTAAAAGAACAAAGCCACATGATCATATCCTTAGATGCTGAAAAAGCCTTTGACAGAATCCAACACACCTTCATGATAAAAGCTCTGAAGGGACCAGGAATACGGGGAAAATATTTCAATATAATGAAGAAGATTTACAAGAAGCCGACAGCCAGAATCAAACTTAATGGAGAAAAACTCAAAGCATTCCCACTAAAATAAGGAACTAGACAAGGATGTCCTCCCTCCCCTTATCTGTTCAATAAAGTTCTCGAAGTTTTAGCTAAAGCAATAAGACAACAAAAGGAAATTAAGGGGATACAAGCTGGAAAACAGAAGTGAAACTATCTCTGTTTGCAGGTGATATGATTGTATATGTAAGTGACACACAAAATTCTACCAAGGAACTTCTACAGCTGATAAACACCTTCAGCAATGTAGCAGGATACAAGATTAACTCAAAGAAATCAGTAGCCCTTCTATACACTAAAGATAAAAGGGCTGAAAAAGAAATAAGGGAAACATCACCCTTATAATAGCTGCAAATAGTATTAAATACCTTGGAGTAACTATAACCAAAGAACTAACAGAACTATTTGAAAAAATTTTTAAATCACTGAAGAAAGAAATTGAGGAGGATATCAGGTCCGATTCCACTTCCGGGACCAAGTGCTGTCTTCAGAGTCCCAGCGCATTCTGGAGCAGGGGCAGATAAACTCTGCCTGTCACCATACCCACAGCTTCTACTGAGGGAATTTGCACGGCTACCCACCGTTACCTCAAACTGAGCAAACAGACAACTACAGGGGTCCCTGAAGGGTAGATTCAGACCCTGCCCAGAGAAGTGACAGGAGGCACACAAACCCGAGTGCCACAAATGACCAGGAGCCATCTAATCGTGAACCACTGAAGCCATGGGCAAACGTCAGTGCAAAAAATTACATAATAATACAAAGAACAACATGGTAAATCCAGAAGAGAGTGGCGATCTTACAAATACAAGACCTGAAGTGAGCAATGAAGAGGAAACAGAAGGAAGCAACACCAAAAATTCCTTTTTGATGATTATCGAAGCTCTCAAAGAAGATATGAAAAAAAAAGCCTTAAAGAAATAGAAGAAAATACAAACAAAAAATTGGAAGAGATGAACAAATCTATGAAAGAAACATGCCAGGAACTAAAAGCTGAAATAAAAGCTGAAATAGAAGCAATAAAAAAGGCACAAAATGAGGCAAAGATGGAAATAGAAAACCTGAAGAAAAAAGCTGGAACCACAGATACAAGAATAACAAACAGAGTTCAAGAGATGGAAGATAGAATCTCTGAAGTGGAAGACTCAGTAGCTCAAATAGATATATCAGTCAAAGAAAATAGTAAAACTAAAATAGCCATAACTCAAAATGTTCAGGAAATCTGGGACACCATGAAAAGACCTAATTTGAAAATAATAGGAGGAATATCCTCCTGAGCAAAGTCTCACAAACTCAGAGAGATAAGCAGGGGATGTACTCACTCACTAGTGGTCCATAAACAAACAAACAAGAAAAAAAAAAAGCCAAACATGCCCAAGCGGCAAACCACAACCACGGAACAGCTTGGGGTCAGAGACACCCTGGACTGACCCTTTGGATCCCACTCCACCTAGAGAAACACCTGACTCACTCTTGAGGGAGGGGGGAAAGAACTGGATTTGGCCAGAATTGGAGACTGATCTAAGCATTATTGGGTCAGGGGGACCATAGGACTGTCTGCTCCCTGCCCAGGGAGGGGATGGGGAGTTGCAGAGGAAAAAATGACCAGATGTGTGGGAAGGGGGAAGAGACCTTGAATAAGGATATACAGGGATGGAAAAAAAAATTCAGAGGGAAAGATGAACACAAAGAAAATATAGGTATAGCAATCTTATTTGTATTTCTTCCCTTGATAAGCCATGCTTATCATTCTTATCCTCTGTATAGTTATTGTTAACTCTTCCACATTTTAAATTCTTTTTACTGTGTTTTTTTTTGATAAATACAAAATAAAGAAGGAGAAAAAAAAGAAAATAATAGGAATAGAAGAAGGAGAAGAATACCAGCTCAAAGGCACAGATAATGTTTTCAATAAAGTCATAGAAGAAAGCTCTTCTAATCTGAAGAAGGAAATGCCTAAATGCCTATAAAGATACAAGAAGCTTACAGAACACCAAATAGATATGATCCAAAAAAAAGTCAGCATGCCACATTATAATCAAGCCACAAAACATACAGAACAAAGAAAAAATTTTCAGAGCTGCAAAAGAAAAGGGCCAACTCACATATAAAGGCAGACCCATCAGAACAACACCTGACTATTCAATGTAAACGATGAAAGCTAGAAGGGCTTGGTCAGAAGTTATACAGATGCTAAAACAGCATGGCTGCCAAACTAGAATACTATACCCTGCAAAATTATCAATCACCATAGGTGGAGTAAACAAGGTATTTCAGGACAAAGTCAGACTGAAAGAATATCTATCTACCAATCCAGCACTACAGAGAGTATTAGAGGGAAAACTCCAACCTAAGGACCTCAGATACACCCACGAAATCACAAACAACCAATAAGTCCACAGAAGAATACCCTAGAGAAAGGAAATACAAACAAGTTGCCACCAAAAATGGCAGGAAATATGAATCAATGGTCACTAATTTCCCTTAATATCAATGGTCTCAACCCTCCTATAAAACGGCACACACTAACAAGATGGATACAACAACAGAAGCCACCCTTCTGTTGCCTACAAGAAACCCACCTCAACTGCAAAGACAGACACAGGCTTAGAATAAAGGGTTGGGAAAAGATTATCCAGTCAAACGGTCCTAAGAAACAAGCAGGGGTTGCAATCCTAATATCTAACAAAGTAGACTTTAAGCTAAAAGCAATTAAAAGGGATGAAGATGGTCACTACCTATTCATCACAGGAAAAATTGGTCAAGAGGAGATTTCAATCTTAAATATTTATGCTCCTAATATAGGGGCACCTACATATGTAAAAGAAACACTGCTAAAGCTCAGATCCCACATCAATTCTTACATCCTAATAGTGGGAGACTTCAATACCCCACTTTCAACACTGGATAGATCAACCAGACAGAGCCTAAACACAGAAATAAGGAGTATAGATGAAGTTATGATGCAAATGGATTTCATACATATCTACAGAACCTTCTACCCACAGGCAAAGGAATATACATATTTCTCAGCTCCGCATGGAACTTTCTCCAAAATCGACCACATAATTGGTCATAAAGCAAATATCAACAGATAGAAAAAAATGGAAATAATCCCTTGTAACATATCGGACCACCAGGGCCTAAAGTTAGAGTTCAACAACATCAAAACCCAAAGAAAACCTACCAACTCATAAAAACTAAACATCAATCAGCTGAACCATCTCTGGGTCAAGAAAGAAATTAAGAAAGAAATCAAAGTCTTCCTAGAATTCAATGAAAATGAATCTACAACATATCCAAAATTGTGGGACACAATGAAAGCAGGCTTAAGAGGAAAATTCATAGCACTAGGCGCCTATATGAAAAACCTTGAGAAATCCCACACTAGAGACCTAACAGCTCAGCTGAAAGCCTTAGAAAAATTAGAAGCGAACTCACCTAGAAGGAGTAGATGGCAGGAAATAATCAAACTTAGAGCTGAAATCAATACAATTGAAACAAAAAGAATAATACAAAGAATCAACGAATCTAAGAGTTGGTTCTTTGAGAAAGTTAACAAGATAGATAAGCCCTTAGTCAAACTAATCAAAAAACAGAGAGAGAGTGTTCAAATCAACAAAATCAGAAATGAAAAGGGGGACATAACAACAGACCCCCAGGAAAAACAGAGAACTATCAGATCATACTTTGAAAATCTGTATTTTACAAAAATGGAAAACCTACAAGAAATGGACAGCTTTCTGGACAGGTACCATCTACCAAAATTAAATGAAGATCAGATTAATTTCCTAAACAGGCCTATAACGCTTAAGGAAATTGAAGCTGTCATTAAAAACCTCCCCAAAAATAAAAGCCCTGGCCCAGATGGTTTCAGTGCTGAATTCTACCTGACATTCAAAAAAGAATTACTACCATTACTCCTCAAACTATTTCACACAGTAGAAACTGAAGGAATATTGTCAAATTCCTTTTATGAGGCCACAATCACCCTAATACTCAAGCCACTCAAAGACACAACAAAGAAGGAGAATTACAGACCAATTTCCCTCATGAATATTGATGCGAAAATTCTCATCAAAATCTTGGCAAACCGTATACAACAATGTATAAAAGATATCATCCACCACAACCAAGTAGGCTTCATTCCAGAAATGCAAGGCTGGTTTAACATACGATAAACTGTAAATGTTATCCATCACATAAACAAACTAAAGGAACAAAACCACATGATCATATCCTTAGATGTGGAAAAAGCCTTTGAAAAATCCAACACTCCTTTATGATTAAAGCCCTGGAGAGATCAGGAATACAGGGAGAATACCTAAATATAATTAAGGCGATTTACAAGAAGCCGACAGCCAGTATCAAACTTAATGGAGAAAAACTCAAAGCAATCCCACTAAAGTCAGGAACTAGACAAGGATGTCCTCTCTCCCCTTATCTATTCAATATAGTTCTCG
>PVIH01009396.1:0-48011 GCA_004025045.1 Sigmodon hispidus | reverse complement strand
AGGAACGAAAAGAGATTAAGGGCATACAAATAGGAAAAGAAGAAGTGAAGCTATCTCTATTTGCAGATGATATGATTGTATACATAAGTGACCCACAAAACTCTTCCAAGGAACTGCTACAGCTGATAAACACCTTCAGCAATGTAGCAGGATACAAGATAAACTCAAAGAAATCAGTAGCCCTTCTATACACTAAAGATAGAAGAGCTAAAAAAGAAATTAGGGAAACATTACCCTTCGTAAGAGCTGCAAATAATATTAAATACCTTGGAGTAAATATAACCAAAGAAGTAACAGAGCTATTTGACAAAAATTTTAAAACACTGAAGAAAGAAATAGAAGAGGATATCAGAAAATGGAAGCTCTCCCATGTTCCTGGATCGGTAGGATCAACATACTAAAAATGACAATTCTACCAAAGGCAATCTACAGATTCAATGCACTGCCCATCAAAATACTAACATAATATTTTTTGGACCTTGAAAGAACAATACTCAATTTCATTTGGAATAACAGGAAAGCCAGGATTGCCAAAACAATTTTACTCAACAAAAGAACATCAGGAGGTATCACCATCCCTGACTTCAAGCTATACTATAGAGCTAGAGTAGTAAAAACAGCCTGGTACTGGCATAAAAACAGACTTGTGGACCAATGGAATAGAATTGAGGATCCAGACATTAACCCAAAAACCTATGAACACCTGATCTTTGACAAAGAGGCCCAAAACATTCCATGGAAAAAAAGATAGTATTTTTAACAAATGTTGCTGGCATAGCTGGATGAGAGTGTGTAGAAAAATGCAAATAGATACCAGCCTGTCACCCTGCACAAAACTCAAATCCAAGTGGATCAAAGAACTCAACTTAAACCCAACCACTTGGAACTTAATAGAAAAGAAAGGAGAAATACACTTCTACAAATTGGCACAGGCCACCACTTCCTAAATATAACACCAGTGGCACAGACACTAAAACCAACAATCAATAAGTGGGATCTCCTGAAGCTGGGAAGCTTCTGCAAAGCCAAGGACACTGTCAATAGGACAAAACGACAGCCTACAGAATGGGAAAAGATTTTCACCCACCCTACAAGTGATACAGGACTGATCTCTAAGGTATATAAGGAGCTCAAGAATTTAGAGCCCAAAACCTTGAATAGCCCTATCAAAAAATGGGGTACAGATCTAAAAAGGGAATTCTCAGCAGAGGAACTACAAATGCTGAAAGGCACCTGAAAAAGTGCTCTTCATCTTTAGCCATCAGAGAAATGCAAATCAAAACAACTTTGAGATACCACCTAACACCTATTAGAGTGGCTAAGATAAAAGGCACAGATGTCAGCCTATGTTGGAGAGGATGTGGAGCAAGGGGAACACTCCTCCATTGCTGGTGGGAGTGTAAGCCTGTTCAGCCTCTTTGGAATGCAGTATGGTGGTTTCTCAGAAAACTGAGAATCAATCTTCCCAAGGACCCAGCAATACCACTTCTGGGTGTATACCCTAAAGAGGCACATTCACACTCCAAAGGTATTAGCTCAACTATGTTCATTGCAGCATTATTTGTAATAGCAAGAACTTGGAAATGACCTAGATGTCCCTCAACTGAAGAATGGATTAACAAACTGTGGTACATCTACACAATGGAATACTACTCAGCATAAGTAAATAAGAAAAAAATGATATCCTAAAATTCACAGGCAACTGGATGGATTTGGAGAATATTCTCCTGAGTGAGGTATCACAATCTCAGAAAGATAAGAAGAGGATGTACTCACTCATTAGTGGTCTCTAAACAAACAAACAAGAAAAAAAAACCAAGCATGCCCAAGCTGCAAACCACAACCACTGAACAGCTTGGGATCAGAAACACCATGGACTGACCCTTCGGATCCCACTCCATCTATAGGAACACCTGACTCACTCTTGAGGGAGGATGGACAAAACTGGATTTGGCCAGGAGTGGAGACTGATTCAAACATTATTGGGTGTGTGGGACAATAGGACTGTCTACTCCCTGCCCAGGGTGGGGATGGGGAGTTGTGGAGAAGAAAAATGACCTGATGTGGTGGGAGGGCGAAGGGACCTTGAATAAGGATATACAGGGATGGAAAAAAAATTCAGAGGGAAAGCTGAACACAAAGTAAATATATGTGTAACAATCTTATTTGCATTATCACCCTTGATAAGTCATGCTTATGATTTTTATCCTCTTTATAGTTATTGTTAACTTTTCAGCATTTTAAATTCATTTTATTGTTTTTTTGATAAATACAAAATAAATAAAGAAGAAAAAAAAGAAGATATCAGAAAATGGAAAGCTCTCTCATGTTCCTGGATAGGTAGGATCAATATTGTAAAAATGGCAATTCACCAAAGGCAATCTACAGATTCAATGCACTGCCCATCAAAATACCAACACAATATTTTTTGGACCTTGAAAGAACAATACTCAATTTCATTTGGAATAACAGGAAAGCCAGGATTGCCAAAACAATTTTACTCAACAAAAGAACCTCAGGAAGTATCACCATCCCTGACTTCAAGTTATACTATAGAGCTACAGTAATAAAAACAGCCTGGTACTGGCATAAAAACAGACTTATGGATCAATGGAAGAGAACTGAGGATCCAGACATTAACCCAAAAACCTATAAACACCTGATCTTCAACAAAGAGCCCCAAAATATTCAATGGAAAAAAAGATAGTATCTTTAACAAATGGTGTTGGCATAGCTGGATGGAAGCGTGTAGAAAAATGCAAATAGATCCAAGCCTGTCACCCTGCACAAAATTCAAATCCAAGTTGACCAAAGACCTCAACATAAAACCAGGCACTCTGAACTTAATAGAAAAGAAACTGGGAAATATATTTCTATTTTTTCTATTCCACTTCCTAAATATAACACCAGTGGCACAGACACTAAGATCAACAATCAATAAGTGGGAACTCCTGAAACTGAGAAGCTTCTGTAAAGCCAAGAACACTGTCAATAGGACAAAACAACAGCCTACAGAATGGGAAAAGATTTTCACCAACCCTACAAGTGATAGAAAATTGATCTCCAAAATATATAAAGAACTCAAGAATCTAGAGCCCAAAACTTTGAATAACCCATTAAAAACTGGGGTTCAGAACTAAAAAGGGAATTCTCACCAGCAGAATTACATATGGCTGAAAGGCACCTGAAAAAATGCTCATCATCTTTAGCCATCACAGAAATGCAAAAAAAATAACTTTGAGAAACCACCTTACATCTTTCAGATTGACTAAGATAAAATACACAGATGACAGCCTATGCTGGAGAGGGTCCAGGGCAACGGGGACACTCCTCCATTGTTGGTTGGAGTGTAAGCTTGTGCAGCCACTCTGGAATGCAGTATGGTAGTTTCTCAGAAAACTGAGAATCAATCTTCCCAAGGACACAGCAATACCACTTCGGGGTGTATAGCCTAAAGACGCACAGTTGCACTCCAAAGACTACTATGTTCATGGCATCATTATTTGTAATAGCAAGAACCTGGAAACAACCTAGATGCCCTTCAACTAAAGAATGGATTAACAAACTGTGGTACATCTACACAATGGTGTACTACTCAGCAGTAAGAAAAAATGAAAAAATCCTAAAATTTTCAGGCAAATGGATGGATTTGAAGAATATCTTCCTGAGTGAGGTATGAGAAACCAAGAAAGATATCAGGGGATGTCCTTACTCATTAGTGGACTCTAAACAAAATAAGAAAAAAGAAAAGGGTATCCAAGCTGCAACCCATTCCACTGAATAGCTTGGGATCTGAAACATCTTGGACTGACACCTTGGATCCCACTCCCTAGAGGAACACCTGACTCAGTCTCAATGTTGTGGGGAGAAACTGGATCTCCCAGGAGTGGAGGCTGAATTGAGCATTATTGGAACCTTGGGACCTTGGCACCTCCTGCCCATGCTGGGGTTAGGGGAGATGGGGATATGTGGATAAGAAAGAGTGACTTGATGTGGTGGGAGGGGGAAGGGACTTTGAATAAGGATATACATGGATGGAAAATGTGACTTCTTAATTAATAATAAAAAAGAAAAAATAGTCAAAAAAAAACTATGTTCTTGAACAAGACTGACAAAATCACCTCAGTATTGACCAGGCACCTTCTCCTTCTGCCCACCCATACATTTGGGATCTTGGTACTATACTATTTATTTTTCAAATGAATATTTTGTCATGTAGTGTCTAAGGGAAGAAGGAGCAGATAGACCATGTGAGACACACACAAGGATGACCCTTCTGCCCCAGGTGCCCTTCCTCTCCCTGAGCGGCAGTGATGTACCACTACTTACTCTTTCATGGTGACAGGCTTGCCTCTCTCTGCCTCTTTTCTCAAGTGTCTTACCAAACTATCTCCATACTGTTCAATGATGGGGAACATCTAAGCACAAACACAGAAGCATCCATAATCAGGTGTGAACACTCAAGTCACACAAACATTTCCACTTAAAGTCCCTTTAATCACCTCTTTGAGTTTTCCACTGGTGAAGGTGGGAGACAGCAAGGCTCGGATTCTCTTCCACTCCTCATCCTTAGCTATGGAGATGGCTTTACTCATAACCCCCACTGGGCCAAAATCCTAGAGTCCAAAAAAGAATACAAATGTGGATTTCTGTAAGTCCAGAACTTTCCATGGCTGCAAAAGTACAAGGTGGATATTGCTGTAAAACGGTTAGTCTCTGACTATTTTCTATGGAGCAAGTCTCATACTGGATGCAAAAAAAAGTGAGAATTTCCTCACAGCCTATAAGGTGCTACTGTGATGCCTGTTGTGGTTTCTAACATTTATATTCCAGGATTCTTCCAAATGTAAATCTCCCTGTGGATAGAAATTAGTTGTAGAGCTGAGGGAGAAGATGGGAACAAGATGTAGTAGATTCTCCAAGCCATGCATGTAGAAAGTGTCTTCCATACAGATACAAAGTTAGCTTTGCATTAGACAAGTTCTCCAGGTCAGTATTCACAGCATAACTGATGCAAAAAGGAATGTCTTGACATGGTGTGTGTGTATGTGTGTGTGTGTGTGTGTGTGTGTGTGTGTGTGTGTGTGTGTGTGTGTGTGTGTGTGTAGACTAGACTGCCAGTGTAATGCATATTTGAGGACCAGTGGTCTGGCCTCTTTTTATATAACTAGCTACTGAATTTTTTGAGGTTGAGTCTCTCACTAAATCTCTATTTTGGTAGAGTAGCTAGCCCACAAGCCCCTAACACAGCTCTGAAGTATCATATGCATGCTGCTATGTCCAGCTTTTATATGGATGATGGGTATCAAATTAAGGTTTTTTACCCACTGAGACTTCTTCCTATCCCTGAGAAATTTAGAGGATTTATTGTACTAGTTTATTCAATATTTATTTTAGCATTGTAGGTGTATATGTGTATGTATGTATGTGTATTAATGTATGCACATATGTGTGCCCTGCATTCAGAGGCCATTAACCTGAGTTCAATCCCCAGGGGCCATAGGCTAGGAAGATAAAATCAATAGGTTTCTCCAGCTAGAATAAAGCCATTGTTCAATAAAAAGAGAGAGAACTAATTATTGTACCTCACAAAAATTAACATAAATGAAGATATAGGTTTAAGAGCAAATCTCAAAGGGATGTAATTTGTACACAAGCAGACACCCACAGAAGGCAGGTAAATAATCATCAGACCTGACACCGACAGCACAATCATTGAGAAGGAAATGGATACAAAAGGAGAGAAGGAGATGGGCTATACACAGTAGCTATGGGCTAACTAGAGGGAACTGCATGGCCAGAGGCAGCTCTGTATTCTCAGTGTGCATCACCACACAAATCTAGACTTGTGATAAACCATACTGTACCACACAGACATAAGAAAGGACTCATGAAATGGGAAATGTAAACACATTCTAGATGAGAGCAGAGTCCTCCTACAACTAGATAATAATAATCTAGTATATTTACACTTCCTCATTAGCAAAACAAATACACAGAGAGACCATGCTTGTATATTATTGGGGAACCCTCTATTAATATATATTTATTCATTCTTTAACTAAAGAAGTAGTCAGGTGGTGGTGTTTCACACCTTTATACCAGCAATCAGGAGGCAGAGGCAGGCAGATCTCTGTCAGTATGAGGCCATTCAGGTTGACAAAGTGAAATCTGGGGCAAACAAGTCTACATGAGAAACCTTATGTTGAAAAAGAAAAAAGGGAAAAAAGGAATCAAATAACCAGTCTTGCTAGGCAGGGCTGGTACATGCTTTTAATCCCAGCATTTGGGTAAAAAAATCAAGTAGTTACATGCAGATCACTGAGTTTGGGCAAGTGTGGTCCACAGAGTGAGTTTCAGGAGAGTCGGGAATACACAAAGAAAACCTGTCTCTGAAAAAACCAACCTAACAAAAAATTCAGTAAGTAAAAGCTGCCTCAACAGTTAAGGGTGTTTGCTGTTCTTCTGGAGGACCTGAGTTCACTTCCCAGCATCCATGGCAAGCCACTCACAATGCTGTGGAATGACAAATGCAAGGGATTTCTTCTGTTCTTAACAGGAGTGTGCACACATATGGCTTTTACTCAAATATACACACACACATACATATGCACACACATCATTAAATATTACAAAAATTAATTTTTGAATTTGAATTACAGATTAATTCAAAAATTAATCTGTAATTTTTGAACTAAATAAAAGTTACTTACTGGCCGGTTTGTGAAGACAGAGTAGCATTCCTTCACAAGAACATTCTTGATCATCTCTGTATCTGTGATAGTAAACAGGGGTGTTTGACCTTCAAACAACCTGTGTGGGAAAAATAGCAGATTAACAAGCTAGGTTCTGAAGTGGGAGCCCCATATCCAGTCTTTAGTTCTCATGTTATGTGAGCCTCATTCTGGTCATACAACATATTGTCACAGGAGTTCCCAGTCCAACTTAGGGCATCTGACCACAGATACAGTGGAGTCTCTGTAAAGTGACAGGTGAGGTCATTCAAGACTCAGGCAGTAATTTAAAGACAAAACATCTCCAAAGACATCATAACTGGAAATCATACATGGAATTCTTAAGCCTAGATGTGATATGTGAGAGTTGCCTTAATATTTTTTGTAGGCCTTTGCTTATTTAAAATACCAAAAGGGGCTGGAGTTATGGCACCACAGTTAAGAGCACACATTGTTCCCACAGAGGACCCAAGATTGGTTCATAGAACCCAGGTTGGGTAACTCACAACCCCCTGTAACTCCAGTGATCTAATTGCTCTGCATCTATGATTTTTGCACTCATGTGTGTCTAGACACACACAAACACACACACACATAAACATAATTAAAAGTAATATAACTAAATGTTTAAAATTTAATATTAAGTAAAAACTTATAATTAAATGCTTAAGATAAAATATTAAAGTTAAATTAAATATTTTAAAGTAAAAATAAATTCTCAAAATATTAAAATTTCATTGAAAAAAATTAAAAATAATAACATATTTCAGTGTTAGGGCCTGGAATGGCCTCAGTGTTAGGAAGACTGTCTAGAGTGCACCAGGCCCTGGTTCTGATACACTGATCTGATAAAAAACAAATGAAAAGACACAACTTAAATAAGGCACCTAAACCAGCTTCTCTAAGGTTGAGATAATGTGGAAGACAGGGCAGAAAGCACATGAGAGCCATGTGGGGGAAGGGAGGGCTGCAAAGTGCTGTCTTCCCTACTCTAGAACTCTCTGCAGCCAGGTACACCTCCACAGGCCCTGGTAAGATTCCACTGTCACCATCCCAGCAGGAAGTCAAGGTCCTGAGCCAGCCTGAGGATTTACACAGGGCTAGCTCCTGGAATGGGAAAGCAAAATGGCCCAATGAACACCAGTTCAAACCTGGGACCTACAGTGTGGAATGGAGGAACTAACTGCTACAGTTGTCTTCTGACAGTTGCATGTGTGACATGGAGCACAGGTCCCTCTCTGATAAATAAACAACTGTAATAAAAAACCAAAGAGAAAATAGCTGCTGGTACATACACACACAAAACTAGTAACAATAAAAGGGACTAAATGTTTCAAATAAAAACTATATTAGGACCAGGTGTGGTGACACATGCCTTTAATCTTAACACTTGCAAGGCAAAGGGAGGCAGATCTCCATAAGCTAGAGACAGCCTGCCCTACACAATAAGTGCCAGGAAAACTACATAAAAAATGCAATTAAAAAAACAATAAGTGAATAAATAAATAAATGAGTGAATGAATATGAAGTCAGTGAAGGGTTGAAAAGACACTATCAAGTAAACAAACAATAGTATTCCAAGTAGAAATTCACACAGGGCCATTTACTGACAGCAAAGCCTTCACTGGCATTGACTGACATGGCCTTTATGGCTCTGCAGACCTGTGTTCAGACCTGTGGTTCCTAAGATGGATGAGAAGAGACGAAGAGACACAAGGAGCCAGAGCCTCCTCCCACCTGTTAGTGCCTCGGATCTTAATGATGACATCTACTCAAGGCTCTAACCCAACTATAGGATCAGTGACAATGAACAGTTTCCAATGCTGGCTCAGGCCCTTCACAAAACCTTTAAGGACATAGATCCAAGAAAGAACACTTTGGTTTTAAATACATTGGATCTCCAAAGTCAGTTCACTTAGACAGGGCACAGTGATAAACATTTCTACTGAAATTATTGGCAGAGGGTGGTGAAGACTCACACCTTTAATTCCAGAACTCAGTAAGCAGAGATCAGTCTTGCCTGTGATACGAGTTCCAGAACAGCAAAAGCTGTTACACAAAGAAACCCTGTCTCAAAAAAAAAACCAAAATCTTGGCAGGGGCTGGCAAGTTAATACATCAGATAAAGTCCCATGTACCAAGCCTGATTACTTGAGCTTAAATTAATCCACTAGAAGTAGAGGGGCAACTGCCACAAGTTTCCTGTGCCCTACATTGTGCACTATGGCTCATGTCCCCCTCCAGGAAGGAATAAACACCCTTGATTTAAACAAAGTATCAGCAACAATAGCAAAATCTCTCCATTTGCAAAGGAGTTTTCAAAGCTAAGCATAAATCCTTTCCCAGTGCTTAGCTATGTCCTCCCATCCCTGCTGTCAAAGTACATGTTAAAGTCAACCCTGAGGTGAAGGAGTCTGGGCTTCCTGAGGGAAATGAGTGAATGTGGCAGAGACAGCATCACACACTGTGTAACCCTGGCTGGTCTCCAACTCCTGATCCTCCTGCCTCTGCCTCCTTCAGCAAATCTACTGACCTGCACCACCACAACAGGTGGTGTCACACATTGTTAGAGCACATTTGTGGGACAGGAAATGGAAAAGGTGAAGACAGAGACAGTTAGATCTCTGTGACTTTAAGGCCAGGTAGGTCAACAAAGTGACTTCCAGGACAGTCAGGACTGTCACATAGAGAAAACCTATATCAAAAAAATTAAAAATGAAAAGTGAACACCCACCTTGGCCAAGAGTCTATGGAACACCAAAGCCTGTCAACACACCACAATATGCAATGTTCTCAAGAAAATTAGACTTGTGAACCATGGCATGTAATGACAACAAGGCATCGCTTTACAACAGAAAATGCATTACTACAATTATGGGTTGACTTTGTCCTTGCACAAGTAGAGGACATCGTTCTTTAAAGAATCAACTCCATGAAACTTTACAGAATACTCACCCCCATATTTTTCCATACTTTTTACGACACTCAATATCAAATGTCCATATACCCTGGGAAGAGAAGTGAATGAAATCCATTACTGCCCTGTAGGTACCAACTGTTATATAGGTTGGGAACCAAGCCTTCAACTCCCATGAAATGAGTTTTACTGTTTCTGACAGGGAAAAGTTCTTCATAAATGTTTGAAGAGACATCAGCAAGATGGCTCGGGGGGGGGGGACGGTAGAGTGACAGAGCAGGAAAACTGACTCTTCCCTATGGCCTCTGCATTCATACTCATAGACACACACATATGCACAGCACCTGGTACACACAGCACACACACACAAACTATAGTAATTGTAACAATAATAATCATATTAGTAAGAGTTTTGAAGAACTGAGAGGTGAGCATACAAACTTTAGAGAGAAAAACCTGAAGTAGACACCAGCCCAAGCTTCACCACTGGCCCTCTGTATGTGAGCTTATTTTGCTCACAAAATTTGAGCATCATGTCCTGAATAACAAGATTATATGGGCTAAAGACTGTGCATTTCACCTAAGGAAAACTTGAGGCTCAATAACCTAACATTAGGGCCAGTGAGATGGAACCCAAAGAAAAGGCACTAGCCATTAACACTGTGAGCCTGAGCTCCATTCTAGGACTCATATGGTAGGACAGAAAAGTAACTCCCACACATTGTTCTCTCTTTTCATTTGGATGCCAACATAAACACATACACATTCACCCTGAAATTAATAAATATGGGGAAAGTTCACAATGGGAGCTCTGGAGATGGTTCAGTGGGAAGAGCACACCCTAAAAACAGAGCTTAGATCCCAGTGTCTGTGTAAATGCCAGTCAGGGGTAAAGCCCTCCAGTAGTCCCACTTGCAAGAGGCAGAGACACAGGAGCAACCTGGCTAGCTAAACCAGTCAAGTCAGAAAGAGCTGGATCAAGTGAGAGACCATGCCTCAAAGTATAAATAGAAGACCTGTCAGGAAGACACCCAGTATTAACCCCTGGCATCTACATGTACACATAACATTTCATATGTCCCTGCACACATATAGGCACTCACACACATGCAGATACATGCATACACACTATAAGCACAGAGAGAGAGAGACAGAGACAGAGAGAGTTTTAAGTAGGCAATAGAGTCCCAAGAAACCACTGTAACTCTAGTATCATGAGAATGCTCAGTATGAGAGTCTATAGTCTCAGAGTTTCCTCCCAAGGAGCCATTAATAGAACTAAACCATTATTAGCCATCAAAGGAATCCATAAGTGGAGTTCAATCAACACTCACTTTGTAGTAATTCAGCAGTGTTCCTAAAAATGGCAGAGGCTTGGGCCCAGGAATTCCTTGTTTCTTAAAAACATCATGTTTCTGAGTCCCAAATCTATAAAATGGAACAGAAAGCCTTGTGACCACACATACAAAAGAGAGGAGATAAACCTAACCAAAATCAAATAATAATAATAATAATAATAATAATAATAATAATAATGAAGCAAATCAACAACTTGGCTGCCCCTCAGGTCCTTGAGAGCCTAGGGAGAGGGTGGGGGGCCCTGTGTCATGGCAGACACTGTTTCTACTGAGCTCTGGTGGATTTAGGGGTAACTTGAAAATCAACCAGGTCAAATTAGGAATAAATCTTATCAGAAAAACCTCCTCACCTCAGCCCGAGGAAGTCGAGAACATATGTGACTCTGCATAGGAGATCTGCATAACGTCAACATGAGCTTAAGAGTTAGTGTAACTGGGGCTATGGCTCAGGGGTAGAGTGCTTGACTAGCACATACAGGCTCCTTGTTTGATCTCTCACTCTGCCTAAAGAAATGAATTCAGTTGTCCTTCATATTGGGCCCTCAAAATGACTCCACAGATTGACTGTCAGTGTTGAGAATCTGAATTTGATCCTCAGGTGAGACCTGATAGGAGATAACTGAGTCTCCATAGTTGTCTTCTGACCTAAACACACACACACACACACACACTGTCTCATGTGCTGCTTCTGCTATGAATAAATAAAAACATGAAATTTTAAAATGTCTTTTACAAGACTTAACTTCAACTTCTGCTATCACTTTCTACAATTTTATTTTAGTGCCTATGGAAGGGTCAGGTTTCCTGGAACTGTACTTACATGTGACTATGAGCCACTTGTACATGGAGGATTCAAACCTGGGTACTCTAGAGGAGCAGTAGGTGCTCTAAACCCCTGAGAAATTTCTCCGGCCCCTGCTTCTGATATCACTTTTGACCTTCCAACTATACTGGATTGCAGGTCTGAGTATAACCCCAATCATGAGGACACAGTGGGGGGGATTTTGTAGTTACTCACCGGTAGAGGAGCACCAGACTGATTGCCAGGAGGACCCAGGTTTCCAGGGAGAGAACTGAAGTCAGATCCATCGGTTCTTCTCTGTCAGCAATGTGCCCTCTGTGTTCTCCCTCCAGCTGTGGGCTCCCTTTGCAGGGTTTCCTCCTGCCCAAGGTGCTGAAGGGTGCTCAGACAGCTGTGTTTATACCCTGGGGAGGTGGTGGGGCCAGGGCTCCGGCCAGTAGATGAATTATCTCTATATCACCTGGACTTTGGTATTCTCTTCATTTTGGCAGATCATAAAGTTCAAGTACAGCCTATTTTGGCATCCTGTGAGGTAACAATCTGCAGAGAAACAGCAAGGCATGTTGCCATATCAGGAAGACCAAAGGTTCTTCATTTTTATCAAAAATTCAAGCAAATTCATTGACATAAATTGCCCTCTTACCAAGGGTGTCTCACCTCAAAAATACGTGAAATAAAGCCAGATTTGTACCACCTGAATGCAGATTCTTACAGAATGTCTTTGTTCCTTGCTGAAAAATTATTCATTGTTCTTAAAAACTCAACTCAACAAAAAATATTTTCTTAGAATCTGTCCTCTCCTGTGCCTCTTACAAATTAAATCATTTCTCCCAAATTATGACTCCTATACATCATCTTCCACTAGCACATCACTGAGGGTCTTCATTCTTGCTAGAGTCTGAGAATATTCTGGACATAGGCACCACTATGTAACAGAGTTGTCATTTAGAGCACTCAAGTTGAGGTGCTGGGTCTAGTATGTCCCAATGGACCAGTAGCTCAGCACAGTTCACTGAGGTCATGATTTACAGAGGGAGAAAATGAGACTCAACACCACAAGTGTCCCCTGACAGCTCTGGTCACAAACAAAGACTGTATAGAAAGTTAATATAAAATGCTGTGTGTGTGTGTGTGTGTGTGTGTGTGTGTGTGTGTGTGTTAAAATGCTTCTGATCACTTGCCAATGTTAGGGGAGTTTTTTTGAAGTGATGAAAATGTTCTAAAAAAAAATCACTGACTGTGCAGCTTCTAAGTAGAACAATATTAAAAACCATTGAAAATTATACTGGAAATGGGTAAAAATAATGCAGGGTGTGAACCAGGCAAACCATTAGAGCTGATGTATCATTGAGTTTTGTTTTTATTTGAGACCAATGATGTTATTGTTCATTTGAGAATAAAGAAAATCTAGGAGTAGTGCTCAGAATCAGATGGCAGAATGACAGCTTAGCAGTCACAAAGCCCTGGCTCCATCCCCACCACCACTGCGGAATTGGTAGTGCACTTCTGTAATCCCAGGACTCAGGGAGTAGAGGCAGGGGGACCAGGAGTTCAAAGAGAAAGTTCAAAGCTACATAGACAGTTTGTGATCAGTCTGGGGTACAGGAGGCCCTGTCTCAGGGGTAGCAGAACAACAAAAAATCAATTCCTCTACTAATTCTATCCACCAAAACTTAACCTCTGCCATTCCATGACATCATGAGAAGAGACAGACCTTCCCAGTTACTGCTGAACTATTGACACCTAACAGGTTCTGGGAGAGAAGGAGACCTTATATTCAGTTTGTGCCCACTGGTGATTCGTGAGCCAAAAGGCTCTAATGGACCTTCCTAACCACACAGTCACACAGATGGTACTAGCGGAAGTCTGTAGGACACAAAATAAATCATGAATATGAGAAAGAGATTTGCAGAGAACAAGTGAAGCTGACAGGGGTGGGTGGAAGCAAGAGAGAGGGGGAAATTGACCATATACAGGGGGAAATTCATCATATACAGGTACAAATTGTCAGACTACAATATTTATTAATTCAGTAAGTACAGTATGGTGCTCTGGATTAGAGATGTAGTTCAGGTGAGAGAGTACTTGCATCAATATCTCATAACAAGGCCTAGTAGAGGTTCTAATCCCTGTAGTCCATTGGGTGGGTGAGATCATTCGGCTGGTAAAAGTGCTTGATACCAAAACCTGATGACCTGAGTTTGACCCCTGGCACCCACATGGTCAATGGAGAGAATCAATTCCTGCAGGATGTCCTTTGATCTCCCTTCCACATGTGTGACACAGCTCAGTCAGACACATACACAATGTTCATTTAAGAGAAAACTTATGAAATAACACCAGGACCAGGTATTCTGTTATATCTTCATGAAGAGAAATTCTAAGCACATGAGTTAGAACATGAACATGCCCTATACCCTGACCAGGTGATAGTTGTTGGCATGGATTCCAAACACTCTGGCCATGTCCTGTGTTGAGCAGGGTAAGTTAATGTCAATGAGCCTAAGACCCCACACTTCCTGGCAAGTCTGTTGTTTTCATATAGTCAATGGAAAAGAGGGTGAATGGAAGGAAAGTGTAAGTGACCAGCCTTCAATTTAGGCCTAGAAATCAGACCATTTTATCAAATGTGTGTTTTAGAGGAAGGTCATAATGAGTTTCACAGGGCATTGCCTTTTAGAAGGAACCA
Organism: Sigmodon hispidus; assembly: GCA_004025045.1. Lineage (NCBI taxonomy): Eukaryota > Metazoa > Chordata > Mammalia > Rodentia > Cricetidae > Sigmodon > Sigmodon hispidus. The sequence goes on along the minus strand of PVIH01009396.1, from coordinate 33,511 downwards.
GGAAGACTCTGGGTTTAGATGAACAGGTTAAGATGTTGGTAATCAGGGTAACCCACTCTCCTTTAACCTTCCTCAAGTGTATTTACTGTGACTTTTCATTTGGGAAGATAGAAATGAGGGATCTCACTCACCAACAATCAGACCTGCCAGGAGTGAATGTTCCATGATGAGTTGATCCATGCTGAGATTTCCAGACCTTTAGGTGGAGGAGATCAGGGGGTAGGGAGGGCTGAGGCTGAGAGCCGACTGGGAGGGATTGGAAAGAGGGAAGAATGGGTGAGCAGAGGTATTCAAGGGAAAAAAAAACCTTTTTGAAAAATAAATTTTAAAAAACCAGCTGAGTCCATTTAGTATGGCTCATTTGTATATATTTACAAGACTGACCACTCGGTACTGGACAAACAATTGAGGGATTTCAACCCAAGTGAAGATTAATTATCTCTCTCTCAGAGTCATTAATTGCCTATAGCTCTTCATCTGGGGGTGGGGTCTTGTAAGATTTCCCCGACCATGTGATGATGTCACTGTTCAGATGTTGTTTAGGTGACAGTTTAGCAGTGGTTACATAGATGTGACTTCCTGACATTTCTAGGAGGCATCATCCACAGCAGACTTCCTATCCCTCTAACTGTTATAATATTACTCTATCCTTTTCCTCAACGTTCCTTGAGGCTTAGGTGTGCAGACTGTGTACTGGTTACCAGGGTCTTCATCTTTCACAGGTTCAGCCTTCCCCAATGCTATAGAAGGTTAGTGGAGAAAATGGCACCTCACCCCAAACCTTCCCAATGGGTAATACTAGAACCTTTGCCCTCTAACCAAGGTAAAGGTAAGGAGCTCCAGCAGGCCCACAGTGACAGCTGGAGGAAGGTGAACCACAAATTCCACATTGCCATCCTGGCCCTAAAATTAAGCTCTGCTGTTGATTTCATAACAAAAAAACCATCAAGGTGTTTCAAATGAATGGTTAGCTTTCAATCCTTCCCAGAACTCTATCACGAACATGCACACAACACTTTACAACTTGTAATTTCCTTTAACTCTCTTTGTGATTCTCACCATGAGTTACTCAGATAACTATGTAGCTGGAATTTAGCTTACCCAGATAAGGCCTTGTGACATCAAAAAATTAAATCCCGATGGATATGGTCAGATTCTCAAAGACCCCAACCCCAAAATGGTTCACTCTGTTGCTTCAGCATGCTCTGGGAAGAAGCGCCCCACTCCATTTCTCAGCACGCGTCCATCTCAGTCCCCTTTTCCCCTAAAATCACCTTTGTACTGTAAGTGTTTCTCTAGCTAATAAATGTTAATTCATTGTACTGAGAACCGGTTGTGGTAGATCAGCAATATCTGGAGCCCAACGTGGGTGATTCCCCATGGTAGGCTATTCTGGTCCCCATTTAGTACTGAAGTCATAGCTTAGTGGTTAAGAGAGCTGACTGCTCTTGAAGATGGACCTGGGTTCAATACCCAATAGGCACAATGTGGCTCACAATGGTCTGTAACTCCAGTTCAAGAGGAGTTTTGTTACTTTATGGCCTCCACAGGCACCAGGTGTCTATGTGGTGCATGGACAAACTTAAAGGCAAGACATACATACATGTTTTCCTGTAGATCTCTAGTCCTTATATAATCTCTCTCCTTATATAATGGGAGATTGACTGCTAGGGAACTTATCCAAGTTATGTATTACTGAATTTTTCTAAGATAAAAGCCATAAGATTCCACAGTGCCACAACAATCCGGAGAATTCATAAGGAGGGCCTCATGCCCAGGAAATTCTCTAAATTGCTCCAAATCAAACCCACACAAAAAAAGAATAGCATAAGAAAATATACATAACTTTCATATGAGAATCAGCACACGCACACATACACACACACACACACACACACACACACACACACACACACACACACACACGCACGCACGCACTCCTAAACCAAACAGTAGCAAAACAAATCTAGTAACAGTGGTCCAAAGACAATGGCCCATGACAAGCTGGATATAAACCAAATGCAAGAGGGCCTACCACAGGAAATGATATGGATATCAGTTGTCATACTAACATTGAAAGACAATGCTACAGGCTGGAAAGATAGCTCAGGGGTAGTCACCTGTCTGCAACTCTGACAATATGAGTTCAATTCCCAACATCCATGGAATGGGACAATGGATTCCCTCAGCTGTCTCTGGTCTCCATGGCCCACACATATATACAGTCAAACACAAGTAAGTAAATATGAAAAGAATTCTTCTGTAAAGAACAAAGGGTGTCAGGAGAGATGGTTCAGCACTGGCTGAAGATAAAGACCTGAACAGGGATCTCAGCACCCGTGTCACCTGGCTCACAGCAGCGTTACCATCAGTTACAGGGGAATCAAACTGGCCTGTGAAGGCTCTGCGTGCCCATGCACACATGCACTCAGGAACACAAAATGAGTCTAAAAAATAATAAAGCAATTTTCTCAGCAGTATTGTAAATAAAGCTAATAGTAAACATCATAAGTGTATATGAGTTTCATCAAACTACCAAAAATATCCTCCAATCATATAGAGAAAACCTTTTCTCACTTTTTTAAATAATTTTTCACAAGAGTCCTGTATTTACACCATTTCCCCTTTCACCCCTCACTACAACTTCCTCTCATTGTCACCCCACCACCACCATTTCATGAGTTCATCCTGCTCAGTCCACTTGGTGTGCCTCCTGTATACATCAGTTTAGGGTTGACCACTCCCAGGTAGCTCCTCATTCTGATTTCAGCACGACACAAAAACATACACTTATTTAAAACATAACTTTCAGGGCTTGGGAGGAAATCTAAAGTTTCAATTTGTAGTGATACTAGGGCATTTTGCAGATGACAACATTGTGTCACAAATCAAAAAGCTGGACTCAACTACACTATTTGACAAGCTCACCATTTCCACATACTTTCTTTCTCCAGACCTCTCCTACACAAAAACATTTCAAAGATGACACATCATTTTAAACTAAAACCTCTTGATTGAATTTTTACTCTCAGAGCCTGGGTTCATTTCACAAGTCAAACTTGTGTATCCCAATATACTCAGAAAGCAAAGTTTAAAAATCACTGAAGAAAATCAATATTTGTTCCATGTCCATATTCTGATTGAACTCAACTAATGTCAAGGTAGCAGGGGGCAGGTGAAATGGGTGGATCTGATTTACCCAGGATCAACAGGGTTCATGAGTTAGAGCTCTAGACTATTAACTGAGGAGACAAGGGCTCTCTTGATAATTAGCAAAAAGAAAAAAATCAACCACAGAAAATAAGAAAACACTAATCATTCCTTTTACTTTCTTTAAACTACATTTACTTGTTTGTGCAAGGTCATGTCATAATGCATATGGAGGTCAGAATACAACGTTGAGGGATTAGTTCTTGAATTTTCCAGGGGCAGATAAAGTCCTTGAATTTCACAGCAGTGTCTTTACCAATTGAAGCACATCACCACTCACATCATTTTAATACAACAAATTACACTATAGTATAGCTGTCTAGGTAACTTTAGTGTCCAATTGGCACAGTCTAGAGTCACTTGAGGAAGGAATCTCAGTAACAGGGATTGGCCAGACTACAGCAGCCTGTGTACATGACTTGAAAGGATTTTCTTGATTACCAATTAATGTAATTCAACAAGTTTTGGAAGCATCATTCCCTAGGCAGATGGTCCTGGGCTGCATATAGAAGCTAACTAAGCCTGAGTCTGAACACTCCAGCCAGCAGCACTCCTTTTGGTTCCTGCTTGAAGTTCTTATTTGAGTTCCTGTCTTGACTTCCTATGGAGATGGGCTGTAACCTATAAGTTGAAATAAAGGCCATTTCTTCCAGAAGTTACTTTGTGTTCTATCACCAGGATAGAAAGGAAACCAAGATGATAGCCCAGAATAGGATGAGACTCACTATGTAGTCCAGCCTAATCTCAGAATTGGAGCCTCTTGCCTCAGCCTCTCATGTGCTGGCATTATAGGCTATACTCACCTTACCCAGCTTGCATCTTCTCTTACATTCAGTTGAAAATAGTACCTAAGGAAAAGACAAGTAGGTGTTGTGACTTTCACCTACAGTGATTTTTTCAGGGTTCTTACCAGCCTAGCTCAGGCATTGTTAGAAAGATAGCTGAATGTCACCTTGACACAGCTAAAATCATCTGGAGGAGGAAACATCAATTTTACAAATGCCTTCATGAGATTGTGTTGTTGGCCAGCATGGGTGACATTTTCATAGTCAGTTGTGGGGCAGGACTGTGAGTGTCAATGATTTGATTAGGAAAAGAATGCTGTAATGTTTACAATTTTCCCTTCCAAAGGTCTCATCGTCTAGTCTGTGATCTGTCATGGTCTTGAGAACAACATTCATGAGCCTGGTCTTGCTACCTTTTACTAGGAAGAATGTGAACTGGCTTGACACTCAAACCCAGTGAATCAAGTTCAGCTAGTAATACAGATAAGACAAAGTTATAGAGTAACATCAGATTTCCTAATATGTTTTCTTAATCAACCAGAAGAGATAGGGATGATATCTCTTTCCCTGTGTAGGTCTGGCTGTCCTGGTACTTGTTCAGTAGATCAGGTTGACCTTGAACTCAGACTTCTATCTGCCTCTATCTCAAGTGTGCTGGAATTAAAAGCATGGGCTACCACCTCATGGCTTTATTTTTGTGAAATAAAAGAAGTAGATGAAGAAAAGGACAAGAGACAACCAGATATAGCTACTTTTTGGTTCCTCAGGTGATCAGGAAATCAGAAAATTCCACACCTCACAGCTACTTTAGCAGTTGCTGCAGACCCAGGTGAGGAACGAGAGTTAATTTTTGCTTAGATCCACAGATGCATGGAAAGTTCCATAGGGGCCTCAGATGGGGCTGTGTCTGCAGAAGCTGAGGAACCAGAATGGGGACTATACCTGACTCTGGGTAAGGTCCACAGGTGTGCAAGGGGAAAAGCTTCAGACTCAGGCAAGTGTGAACAATGCAGAAGTGAAATCATAGCCTTCATTCTGTCAACCACCATGGAATAAAGCTGGATATCAGCAACCACAGACACTACAGAAGGCACACAAGCTCGTGGAAACTAAACAGCACATAACTGAATGGTGATGGGGCCAAAGAAGAAATCAAGTAGGAAAATTTTAAATGCCTAGGAATGAATGAAGATGAAATCATATCATACCCAAATCTAGGGAACACAATGAAGGCATCCCATGAGGAAAGTTACATCACTAAGAGCCTATATCAGTACACTGAAATGAGCTAATGAGTTAATAATGTGCTTGAAGTTCTAGAAAAATATGAATATACAGTAACAAAGGACCAAAAAGAATAAACAGAAATAGATCATCAAAATTGGAACTGACAAACACAACATGGAGACAGAGGATCTACATAGAAGAAGGACAGGGAGGGTTGTAGGAGCCAGAGGGGTCAAGGACACCACAAGAACACAACCCATATTCAGATAAGCAGGGCTTCTAAGGGACTCACAAAACTAAGAGACAAACATGGGCCCTTTTTGTGTTAGAGTTAAGTCTTTCAGTATCTGTTATGATTGTGTAGCCTGGTGATTTGGGAAGACTCCCAACAGTGAGAATAGGGAATGTCTCAGACTGTTTTACCTGTGTTTGGACCATTTTCCTCCTGCCTAGTTGCCACATCTAGCCTTGATGGGGGGTTTCTGCCTAGTCTTCTTGTTATAAGTTCTTTTGCCATGTGTAGTTGATATCCCTGGGAACATTAGTCTTTTATTTTTAAGGGAAATGGAAAAGAAGTGGGTTGAGGGTAGAGGGCAGGTGAAGGGAGAAACAGGGAGGGATGGAGGAAGCAGAATCTGCAATCTGAATGCAATCTATAACAGAAAAAATTTTAAAGACAGGGCTGAAATTAATGAAACAAAAATAGATATACATTGACAACAAGTTTAGAGCGAAAGTTACTAATATGCCAAGCCTGCCTGCAGAGTCATATACCTGAAAAACTTTAATAAACAGACATTAAAACATAGTGATTAGTGCACCTCCAGCCTTTGTGAAGTAATGGACTAATGTAGACAAAGGAAAATAATAAGACTGAGCTGACTCATATGATTGTACCGTCTTAGAAATGGAGAGATGACTTAGTAGTTCAAAGCACTGACTGCTCTTGAAACCAGATTCAATTCCCAGACACACATGACAGCTCACAACTGTTTACAACTGTCTTTAACTGTCTGTAGCAGGAATTATTTTCTTTGAAAATGAAAATGTAGGTTATGGTGTCTATTCACACCAACAAAACAGTGACTAGGACATAGATGAACAAAATCAAGTCCTATCAGGAAAATGAAGAGAACAAGAGAGCATAAGTCAGGCTCAAAAATAGAACCTGGTATGGAGTTGTTTCTCTAATGTAAGGTAAAGAAATGTGACAAAATGACAACATGAAGGTATAAGAGAGTATTTGTCAAGTTCAGGAACCAACAGAAGTGAGGACAAGACAGTAGCTGGGCAGTGGTGGCACTCGCCTTTCATTCCAGAACTTGAGAGGCAGGGGCTGGTGGATAAGTGTGTGCTTCAGGCCAACATGAACTTCAGAGCAAGTTCCAGAACAGCCAGGACTGTTGCTCAGAAAAGCCCTGACTCACACAATATACCAACAACACAAAGACAGTGACAGACAATGAAAATTGTCAAAGTACATAGTATACCTGTATGATAATATTATAGAAAGACCAACTTTATACAGTTAATATGCACAAATAAAAAAACACTGGCCTGGCAAGATGGTTCAGTGGCTAAAGACATTTGTTGCCAGACCTGACATCCTGAGTTTGATCCCTGAGTTGTGGAATAGACGCTGAGCAGATCCACCTTGGGACTTCTTGCCATTTTTGTGGAGGGGATGGGGGAAGGTGAGGAGGGAGGCTAAAGTCTAACCAGAAGGGACTGGGAGGAGGAAGCAAGGGAGAGCAAAGAGATATGTGGAAAAAAGACTTAATTTTATAAATAGATGAAAGGAAAGAAAAAGAAAAAAATCAAATTCTGCAATTTGTCCTTCATATGTGTTTCACCACTAGGAACACACACGTACTCATACATAACCACATACACACATACACCCACACATACACTCACACAAACACACACTCAGAGAGACACAATGTAAGAAATTAAAAACCTAGAAATAGTGGTTGAACCTGGTAGCTCAAGCCTGTGATCTCATTGGAGGTGCAGCAGAAGTAGGAGAGTCTCATGTTCACAGTTTGTCTTGGAAACTTTTTGTGAGTGAGTCCAAACATAAGAACAAAGAGGGAGAAAAGAGTGGGAAAAGGCCAAAGGTCAAGGCCTTAGGCTGTAAACTACCATACCACAATAGAAAAATGAAGGAGTACAGCATAGAGCAATGAACAAAAACATTTACAATGCTAAATGCACTCACTTTTGAGTATAAAAAGGAAAAAAAGACTCATATATACAGCCCATCAGGAGTCTTAATGAGGCTATATAAACCATCCCTACCCTGTCTGAGTTCCAAAGACTTTATTTCAACCAGAGCCCAGTTTTTGAAGGGGGTACAAGCATCCACACAGGTGATCTTGATGTACTGGAAAGGCGGGTGGCTACTGATGTGGGACAGGGAAGCTAGCATGGAACCTAGAGAGTGGGAAGGCACATCCCAAATCCTTGTTGGATGTGCCTCCTACACATATCTGCTTGGGGACTTTTCTAGGTATGTTATTCAACCCTTGCTAACATCCAACACATAGGACTGAACAAAAGGAGATTAAGGGGATACAAACTGGAAAAGAAGAAGTGAAACAATCTCTATTTTCAAATGATAGGATTGTATACATAAGTGACACACAAAATTCTACCAGAGAACTTACACAGCTGAAAAACACCTTCAGCAATGTAGCAGGTTACAAGATTAACTCAAAGAAATCGGTAGCCCTGTTATACACTAAAGATGAAAGGGCTAGAAAAGATAATAAGGGAAATATCACCCTTTATAATAGCTGTAAGTAGCATTAAATACCTTGGAGTAACTATAACCAAAGAAGTAACAGACCTATTTGACAAAAATTTTAAATCACTGAAGAAAGAAATTGAAGAGGATATCAGAAAATGGAAAGCTCTCCCTTGTTCCTGGATAGGTAGGATCAACATAGTAAAAATGGCAATTTTACCAAAAGCAATCTACAGATTCATTGCACTGCCCATCAAAATCCCAACACAATATTTTATGGACCTTGAAAAAACAATACTCAATTTCATTTGGAATAACAGGAAAGCCAGGATTGCCAAAACAATTTTGCTCAACAAAAGAACCTCAGGAGGCATCACCATCCCTGACTTCAAGTTATGCTATAGAGCTACAGTAATAAAAAACAGCCTGGTACTGGCATAAAAACAGACTTGTGGATCAATCGAATAGAATTGAGGATCCAGGCATTAACCCAAAAACCTATAAACACCTGATCTTCATCAAAGAGCCCCAAAATATTCAATGGAAAAAAGATAGTATCTTTAGCAAATGGTGTTGGCATAGCTGGATGGAAGTGTGTAGAAAAATGCAAATGTAGAAAATTTCTACATTATTCAAGCCTGTCACCCTGCATAAAACTCAAATCCAAGTGGATCAAAGACCTGAACATAAACCCAGCCACTGTGAACTTGATAGAAAAAAAAGTGGGAATACCCCCCAACGAATTGGCACAGGCAACCACTTCCTAAATATAAACCAGTGGCACAGACACTAAGAACAAAAATAAATATATACAACCTCCTGAAACTGAGAAGCTTCTGTAAAGCCAAAGACACTGTCAATAGGACAAAATGGCAGCCTACAGAATGGGAAAAGATTTTCACCATCCCTACAAGTGATAAAGGACTGATCTCTAAAATATATAAAGAACTCAAGAAACTAGAGTGCAAAACCTTGAATAACCCAATCAATAAATGGGGTTCAGAATTAAAAAGGGAATTCTCAGCAGAAGAATTATGAATGGATGAAAGGCACTTGAAAAAGTGCTGATCATCTTTAGCCATCAGAGAAATGCAAATAAAAACAACTTTGAGATACTACCTGACACCTGTCAGACTGGCTAGATAAAAGTCACAGATGACAGTCTATGCTGAAGAGGTTGTGGAACAAGGAGAACACTCCTCCATTGATGGCTGGTTCAGCCACTCTGGAATGCAGTATGGAGGTTTCTCAGAAAACTGGGAATCAATCTCCCCAAGGATCCAGCAATACCACTCCTGGGTGTATACCCTAAAGAGGCACAGTCACACTCCAAAGGCATTAGCTCAACTATGTTCATAGCAGCATTATTCGTAATAGCAAGAATCTGGAAGCAACCTAGACGCCCGTCAACTGAAGAATGGATTAACAAACTGTGGTACATCTACACAATGGAGTACTACTCAGCAGTAATAAAAAAAAATGATATTCTAAAATTTGCATGCAAATAGATGGATTTGGAGAATATCCTCCTGAGTGAAGTATCTCAAACCCTGAAAGATAAGCAAGGAATGTACTCACTCATCAGTGGACTCTAAACAACAACCAAAAAAGGAAGGAAAAAAAAAAGCAAAGCATGCCCAAGCTGCAAACTACAACCACTGAACAGCTTGGGATCAGAAACACCTTGGAGTGACTCCTTGGATCCCACTCCCCCTAGAGGAACACCTGACTCAGTCTTGATGTTAGGGGGAGAAATCTGGATTTGCCGGGAGTGGAGGCTAAACTAAGCAATATTGGGACCTTGGGACCTTGGGACTGCCTGCCCATGCGGTTATGGTGAGATATGGAGAAGAGAGAATTACCTGATGTGGTGGGAGGGGGAAAGGACCTTGAATAAGGATATAAAAAGATAGGAAATGTGGTTTCTTTATTCATAATAATAAAAAAAGAAAAGAAAAAATGTCTGGATGCATAGAGTAAAGGTCAGGACTGAAGTGAGGGACACAGTGACACTCAGATTCCACACACATTAGTTAATAGCTGTCACTTTTGCTACTAGGATGATAAACAGGTGTCCAGACATCTTCTAGGACATTGTTTGTACTCATATGCAGAGAGCAGTAAGGAGCCAGCTGACCTTCTTTGCTATACTGATATTTGAGTTAATAGCCTGCATTCCTGGTTCTGAGAAACTAAACAGGCTTAGCTGTTTTCTTAGATTTCTAGGAAATGCAACTTTACACATCTCAAGTGAGCAATTACCTTCAAAATAAATTACTGCATTTGTTATTGCCTTAAAATATTTGATAGATTACTACTTTAATATTTTTAAGTTTCCATAAAGCAATTTCCCAACTCTGACCATTGCTCAAGGCAGGAGGGAGTGACATTTAATTTTTGCCTAGCACAAATATCAAGTGACCTTCCCAAACTTTTGTTTAGGGTATAAAGAAGATAATTTCCCAGTATTAAAAAATGAGACTTTATTAATAATAAAAAATGAGAAAAAAAGGAAAAAATCAGGAACCATTGTTTGACTGTTAGTAAAAGTATAAAAAAATTGTTTCTTCGCAAAAATTTTATAATATTGAGAATATCAATAAATATCTCTTTCCAAAACATATGATATCATTATACACATTAATGGAAAAATACTGAATCAATAAAACAAGATGTTCTTCCTTTGCTATCACCATGGACATCCACTGTGTGAGTCTATTTGAGATACACAGTTTAGTCTCAAAGACTAGTGATGTTGATTCATTTTAAATTGACACATTGCTTGAAAAAATTATTCATAGTCTAATTCTGTCATCTTTGAAGGACTTTTAATATAACTCAAGAAAAATGCTAATATTCTTATCATTACTCTCAGTCTATTATCAACTTTCTCTCCTCTCATACCTTTAAAAGGTCATATTTTCTCAGACTTCATTGGAATCTATTTTTGTTGGCACTGTCAACTCCAGAGGATCTATAATCACCTGGGATGCAGATAGGCCTCCAGGCATGCCCGCAGGTGGTAAGTGTTTGACTGAGGTAAGGTGTGAAGGCCCACCCACTGTGGGTAGTACCATATGGAATCCAGGACTATATGTGTAGAGAGAGGAAGCTGAGTGGCAGCAGGTACTGATCACTCTCTGCCTCCTGATTGTGGATGCCACATGACCAATCTTCTAGCTCCTGACTCCTTACTTTTCCTCCAACATGGACTCTCCGCTCTAGCACTGTGAGTCAGAGTAAACTCTGTCTGGCTTATCTTGCTATTCTCAGAGTGTTTATCGTAGTAACACAAAAAGAAATCAAGACAGATTCATCTTGAATTCCTACCTACCTCACAACAGTGAACATAAAAATGGCTGACTAGTAAATGAATTGGGCAACAAAGGCTAATGTGTTCCTGTCTTACCCATTATCAGAAGTTTCACTGGGTTCTTCCATTTTAGTTTTCACCCTTCCATTCCTTCCTGAGACTTTTAGTCTGAATCCATTGTGTGAGACTTATGGAAGAGGCTACTGCTGACTCCAAATGAGACCCAGCACTTTGGAGAAGATATCTACATGGAAGGCGGCCTGGCTGAGTGTGAGAGACACCAGCTATAAAGCAGCCAAACTCAGGCATGTTCTAACACAGAAAGCTCATGCTTCATTGAGCTCAGAGCCCACTGGTTACTTCAGAGCCAGAATATCTGATGCTTCTACTGTACTCTGAGGGTACCTGTTCACACATGCATGGACCCAAACAGAAACAAACACACACACACACACACACACACACACACAAACATTAATATAAAATAATTTTTGGATAGATGAGCATTTGCTTATTAGGGGAGAATTTTTCAACTGAAAATATTTTCTCCTCATCTAATATATCCTGCTTATGGTTTCTTGTCACTCTAACACTGCCAGGTCCTCCTCATACCTCCTATCCAGATCCACACATTTTCTCTCATTAGAAAACAAACAGACTACTTAGGGATGGAAATAAAATATAAAATTAATACAAGTGAAGAGAAAAAAGTGTGTAAAAGAAGGCATAGGAATCAGACTTCCATTCACATGTTCAGGGATCCCACAAAAATATGAAACTTTAAGTCATAATGCATGTAGAAAAGTCCTGCTGTACAATAGTGCAGGCTCACAGAATGGGAAAAGATTTTAACCAACCCTACAAGTGATACAGGACTGATCTCTAAGATATATAAAGAACTCAAGAATCTAGAGCCCAAAACCTTGAATAACCCAATCAAAAAATGAGGTTCAGATCTAAAAAGGGAATTCTCAGCAAAAGAATTACGAATGGCCGAAAGGCACCTAAAAAAGTGCTCATCATCTTTAGCCATCAGAGAAATACAAATCAAAACAACTTTGAGATACCACCTGACACCTGTTAGATTGGCTAAGATAAAAGACACAGAGGACAGCCTATGCTGGAGAGGATGCAGAGCAAGGGGAACACTCCTCCATTGTTGATGGGAGTGTAACCTGGTTCAGCCACTTTGGAATGCAGTGTGGTGGTTTCTCAGAAAATTGAGAATCAGTCTCTCCAAGGGACCCAGCAATACCACTTCTGGATGTATACCCTAAAGAGGCACATTCACACTCCAAAGGTATTAGCTCAACTATGTTCATACCAGCATTATTTGTAATAGCAAGAACCTGGAAACAACCTAGATGCCCCTCAACTGAAGAATGGATTAACAAACTGTGGTACATCTACACAATGGAGTACTACTCAGCAGTAATAAAAAATGATATACTAAAATTGGCAGGCAAATAGATGGATTTGGAGAATATCATCCTGAGTGAGGTATCTCAAACCCTGAAAGATAAGCAGGGGATGTACTCACTCATTAGTGGACTCTAAACAAAAAAAAAACAAAAAGCAAAGCATTTCTGAGCTGCAAACCACACCCACTGAACAGCTTGGGATCTGAAACACCTTGGACTGACACTGTGATTCACATTCCCTCTAGAGGAACACCTGACTTAGTCTTGATGTTGAGGGGAGGAAACTGGATCTGCCAGGAGTGGATGCTGAACTGAGCAATATTGGGATCTTGGGACCTCCTGCCCATGCTGGGGAGGAGATGGGGAGATGTGGACAAGAGAGAGTGACTGAAGGAGGTGGGAGGGGGAAGGGACCTTGAACAAGGATATACATGGATAGAAAATGTGACTTTATTCAAAATTAAAAAAAAGAAAATAGAAGATGAAGTGTCTAGGTGTAGAGAGCTGCGTACAGCCACACCTTAAGATGGTGCTGGCCTTGAGTGCTCTCCGTGGTAAACAACTCCATATTTGGCTAAGGCCAAGGATCTGGCTTGCTTCAGCGTATCTGAGCATATTGGTGATGCCCACATGGCTATCTTGGATTGGAAGCCCTGAGGGTATTTAGCTAAGAGCAGGCTTTCCCCTGGGGTCATTCGTCAGAAGAAACCAGATTGTAAAGGACCCAAATAAACTGCAGAGAGAAGGATCCAGTGTTGCGTCTTACTTGCTGGCGAGGTTGCACATGACATCTAGGAAAATAAGGGTGACTAGGAGGAGGGAGAGAAAAGGAGAATATGACAGAAAATGTCATTCACATACATTATATGCCAACATGAAAATGTTACTAGAAAACCCAGCATTATTTTTAATGAATAAGTGCCAGTAAAAAAAATGAGTAAAGGTGTGGTGACTTATGCCATTAATTACAGGACTTTGGAGTCAAAGATGTATTTGTGGCCATCTTACTTTACAAAGTGAGTTTGAGGACAGCCAAATATCAAGAATAAGGAAAGCCCAGCTTTTCAGTCTTGGTAAAAGGGAGTCAGATTCAGAACAAAAGAAAACTGAGAAGATCCCTAGGAAGGCAGAGTGCAATAGGCTGTTTGGGGTGGATACCTATTTATCTAAATAGGTGGTAGATAACAATGAGACAGGAGATATTCCCACAACTCTGAAAGAGTTAACAAACGGTGGTATTCCAACTACCACAAACACTTCTAATGTCCAACTCCTGGTTTATGAATACAATTTTTTACTGGTTCTTCAGATCAATGACAGACTCCACAACTGGGAAAGTCCAAAAGGAGCTCAAAATACCTTCTTGTACCAAAAAGTATGCACATGCTCAAAGACAAGATGTGTAAAAAAAATACCACAAAGGCCTGGAAATGTACCCAGTCTAGCATAAATCAGAGAAAGTAAAATATGCCTGTAATCCCAGCACTTGGGAGGTGAAGACAGAAATGTCTAAACTCCTGGGTTATTCTCAAAGCAAGTTTGAGGCCAGTTTGAACAATATAAAATACTGTGTCAAAAAAATGTTATTTGCCTTCTGAAAACATCAATAAATGCTATGATAACAAACATTAATAATAAAGCAACCAGTGATTTACATATTTTATTTTTTTAAAAAAAATTGCTTCAGGCTGAATCAATACCTCAGTGTTGACACCTGACATCATGTCTCCATCAACTACATAAAAAAAAAAAACAGACAAACTGGTGCATGTCTATAATCCTAGTAGTATGGAGTCAAAGGCAGGGCCATCCCACAAGCTTGCTAGACAGATAGTCTTGCCCAAATAGGAACTCCAAGTCACTGAGAGACCCCATTTTAAAGGTGAAGTGGAGGTCCAACAATATTGGTTCAGCGGGTAATGGTTCCAGCTGCCAAGACTTACATTCTTAAGAACCACATGGTAAATGAAGAGAGTCAACTCCTTCAGGTTCTCTTATGACTTCTACACAGGCACTGTGATGCATGCTCCTATGTACACACACACTAAAATATAATTTAAAACACTGTTAATAAAGTAGAGAGCAATTGAGGAAGATGTCTTCACATCAACATCTGTCCTACATCTATGTACACACATGTGAGCCCATGAATACATAGACAAGCATACAACATACACACAAATAGTGCAGAATTAATGGATATATTTCCAAGCAACAGGAAAAGTTAACAAAGGTTAGCTCCCACCTCAACTAATGAGATCAAATCTAAACCAGTGATTGTAAAAGCAAAAAGGATTTCCTTTCTTGGTTCTTCTGGACATGACAGGACAACTACATTCATAAAGACACAAAAGCTCTGGTTATCCGTAGCCAGGAGGTTCTGGCCCACCTGGGGTCCATGATCAGGTCAAAGTTCTGCCACCTGCATTCTCACAGCTGCATATAAAATAATTACCCAGAGGCTAATATTAATTGCTAACTGGGTCTATGGCTCAGGCTTCTTTTTAACTAGCTCTTGAATTAACCCATTTTTATTAATCTGTGTGTTGGCACATGGCTCCATTGTGTTATCTGAGTTTCTTTACATCTTGCTTCTTCAGGCAGCATCTTGGAACATCTCAGTGACTCTGCCCTCCTTCCTTTTCATCTATGCTCAGATTTCTTGTCTGCCTCTAAGATGCCTTGCCATAGACCAAAACAGTTCCTTTATTAGCCATAGTAAGTCACAATGTACAGAAAGACATCCCACATCAGTTACCTGCACAAGACTCACACAGAATTAGCTGGTCAACATTCCAGCATAGATGTGGAGGGGCTCACGAGTCCTCACCACATAGCTGAGGAGTTCATGATAACTGATGGCATCTAGAGGAGAAAGAATCAGTGTTTCCCATTAATGTATCCCCAGATAGTTGTCTCTGCTCCAGTAGATGGTTCCACACTATGCACATATTGGAACCACTACTTCGACTCAGAGATTAATAAATGAAAAAAATCACAAAGTTAGGAGAAATATTAGGAGGTTATCAAAGGAACTTATATATATTTATTATTTGATGATTTTACATTGTACACCCCCATTAAACTCAGTTATCAGTTCTCTCATATTCATACCATCAAAAGAAATTTGAGTAGGGAAATAAAGGATGCATATAAACAAAGTATATTGGATACAGTATGAAGAATAAAATTTTAAATTATATTTTTAAAGTATTTCTGGTTCT
Organism: Sigmodon hispidus; assembly: GCA_004025045.1. Classification (NCBI taxonomy): domain Eukaryota; kingdom Metazoa; phylum Chordata; class Mammalia; order Rodentia; family Cricetidae; genus Sigmodon; species Sigmodon hispidus. Next base: position 17,582 of record PVIH01009396.1, on the reverse strand, counting down.
TATTGGCTCAGATTTCTATCTTCTTTTTTTTCTTTTTATTGGCAACATTTAATTGTCTTATAATTCAGACTCAAAGGAAACTATAAAGTTTATCTATTTTAAAGTGATATTCAATCCCCAGCATTTTTATTATTTTTTTATTTTATTATTATGAGCAAAGAAGTCACACTTTCTATCCCTGTATATCCTTATTCAAGATCCCTTCCCCCTCCCACCACATCAGGTCATTCTCTCTTCTCCACAACTCCCCATCCCCTCCCTGGGAAGGCAGCTGGCAGTCCCATGGTCTCACTGTCCCAATATTGCTTAGTACAGCCTCCACCTGGAAGATACAGTTTTCTCCCCACAACCTCAAAACCAAGTCAGGTGTTCCTCTAGAGGGAGTGGGATCCATGGAGTCAGTCCAAGGAGTTTGATTCCAAGCTGTTCAGTGGTTGTGGTTTGCAGCTTGGGTATGCTTTGCTTTTTTCTTGTTTGTTTGTTTGTATGTTTGTTTGTTTGTTGGTTTAGTGTCCACTTTGAGTACATCCCCTGCTTATCTTTCTGGGTTTGAGATACCTCACTCAGGATGATATTCTCCAAGTCCATCCATTTGCCTGCAAATTTTAGGATATCATTTTTTCTTACTGTTGAGTAGTGCTCCATTGTGCAGATGTACCACAGTTTGTTAATTGATTCTTCAGTTGAGGGACATCTAGGTTGTTTCCAGGTTCTTGTTATTAAAAATAATGCTGCTATGAACATAGGTGAGCTAATGCCTTTGGAGTGTGACTGTGCATCTTAGGATATACACCCAGAAGTGGTATTTCTGGGTCCTTGGGGAGATTGATTCTCAATTTTCTGAGAAACCGCCATACTGCATTCCAAAGTGGCTGAACAAGCTTACACTCCCACCAACAATGAAGGAGTGTTCCCCTTGCTCCGCATCTTCTCCAGCATAGGCTGTCCTTCGTATCTTTTCTCTTAGCTAATCTAATAGGTGTCAGGTGGTATCTCAAAGTTGTTTTGATTTCCATTTCTCTGATGGCTAAAGATGGTGAGCACTTTTTCAAATGCCTTTCAGTCATTCGTAATTCTTCTGCTGAGAATTCCCTTTTTTAGATCTGAATCTCATTTTTTGATTGGGTTATTCAAGGTTTTGGGCTCTAGATTCTTGAGCTCTTTATATATCTTAGAGATCAGTCCTCTTTCACTTGTAGGGTTGGTGAAAATCTTTTCCCATTCTGTAGGCTGTCGTTTTGTCCTATTGACAGAGTCCTTGGCTTTACAGAGGCTTCTTAGCTTCAGGAGATCCCACTTATTGATTGTTGATCTTAGTGTCTGTGCCACTGGTGTTATATTTAGGAAGTAGTCGCCTGTGCCAATTCAAAGAAGTGTATTTCCCACTTTCTTTTCTATCAAGTTCAAAGTGGTTGGGTTTATGTTGAGTTCTTTGATCCACTTTGATTTGAGTTTTGTGCAGGGTGACAGGCTCGGATTTATTTGCATTTTTCTACACACTACCATCCAGGAACAACAGGAAAGCCAGGATTGCCAAAACAATTTTACTCAACAAAATAACCTCAGGAGGTATCACCATCCCTAACTTCAAGCTATACTATAGAGCTTATTAAAAAAGCCTGGTACTGGCATAAAAACAGACTTATGGACCAATGGAATAGAATTGAGGATCCAGACATTAACCCAGCTTGTTTCTTAGGACCATTTGACTGGAAAATCTTTTCCCAACCCTTTACTCTAAGCCTGTGTCTGTCTTTGTAGTTTAGGTGTGTTTCTTGTAGGCAACAGAAGGATGGCTTCTGCTGTTATATCCATCTTGTTAGTGTGTGACGTTTTAAGGAGAGTTGAGTCCATTGATATTAAGAGATATTAGTGACCACTGATTCAAATTTCCTGCTATTTTTGGTAGTAGCTTGTTTGTATTTCCTTTCTCTGGAGTATTCTCCTGTGGCATTGTTGATTGACTGTGGTTTCATGGGTGTATCTCGGGTCCTTAGGTTGGAGTTTTCCCTCTAATACTTTCTGTATTGTTGGATTGGTAGAATAATATTGTTTCAGTCTGATTTTGTCATGAAATATCTTGTTTACTCCATCTATGGTGATTGATAATTTTGCAGGGTATAGTATTCTAGTTTGGCAGCCATGCTCTTTTAGCATCTGTATAACTTCTGACCAAGCCCTTGTAGCTTTCATCATTTTCATTCAATAGTCAGGTGTTATTCTTTTTTTTTCACATAAAAATAAATATTTTTTAAAAGAACATAGACTTTAAAAATATATATATATGATCCATAACTTGGGGTGATAAATCATTTTGGTTTTTTTTGATATCTTTTTTTTTCCTTCTTTATTTTGTATTTATCAAAAAAAAACACAGTAAAAAGAATTTAAAATGTGGAAGAGTTAACAATAACTATACAGAGGATAAGAATGATAAGCATGGCTTATCAAGGGTGGAAATACAAATAAGATTGCTACACATATATTTTCTTTGTGTTCAGCTTTCACTCTGAATTTTTTTTCCATCCCTGTATATCCTTATTCAAGGTCTCTTCCCCCTCCCAACACATCTGGTCATTTTTCTTCTCTGCGACTCTGTTATTCTGATGGGTCTGCCTTTATAGGTAATTTGGCCCTTTTCTTTTGCAGCTCTTAAAATTTTTCTTCTTTCTTATGTTTTGTGGCTTGATTATTATGTGGCGCATTGACTTTTTTGGGTAATATCTGTTTTGTGTTCTGTAAGCTTCTTGTATCTTTATAGGCAGTTCCTTCTTCAAGTTAGGAAAGTTTTCTTGTATGATTTTATTGAAAACATTATCTTTTCCTTTGAGCTGGTATTCTTCTCTTTCTTCTATTCCTATTATTCTCACATTAGGCCTTTTCATAGTGTCCCAGATTTCCTGAACATTTTGTGTTATGGCTATTTTTGGTTTTAGTGTTTTCTTTGACTGATATATCTATTTGAGCTACTGAATCTTCCACTTCAGAGATTCTATCTTCCATCTCTTGAATTCTTTTGAGTATGCTTGTATCTGTGGTTCCAGCTTTTTTCTTCAGGTTTTCTATTTCCATCTTTGCCTCATTGTGTGCCTTTTTTTGCTTCTATTTCAGCTTTTAGTTCCTGGCATGTTTCTTTCATTTATTTGTTCATCTCTTCCAATTTTTTGTTTGTATTTTCTTCTATTTCTTTAAGGGATTTTTTCATATCTTCTTGAGAGATTCAATGATCATCATAAATGTATTTTTGCTGTTGCTTCCTTCTGTTTCCTCTTCATTGCTCAGTTCAGGTCTTGAAGTTGTAGAATCACCACTTTCTTCTGGAGTTACCTTGTTGTTCTTTATATTATTATATAAATATTTGCACTGACATCTGCCCATAGCTTCAGTGGTTCATAATTAGGTGGCTCCTGGTCAGTTGTGGGAAGCGGGCATGTGTGTCTCCTGTCACCTCTGAGCAAATGGTCTGTTCAGTCTCTAACTCTGCTCTGGGCAGGGGTCTGAATTTCAAGTCCTCAGTTCTTCTCTGTTGAGCAGTTGGAGGCAGGGTGGCTGAGCAAGTTCCCTTTTCTTAGCAGCAGCTGGGGAAATCCTGACAGCCAAAGTTTATCTCTGTCTTCTATTGAGTGTGTGGAGACACGCTCCACAGAAAGAACCTGGTCCTGGAACCATAACCGGAAACTCTGTTGCGCGCAACCTCGCCAACAAGGAAAGCGCAACACTCAGGATCTTCTTTCAGCAGTTTATTCGGGACCTTTACAAGTGGGTCTTCTTTCCCAGGGAATGCCCGCTCAATGGCTAAATACTCTCAGGGCTTCCAATTCTAGCAAGCCACATGGGTAATGCTCATAAGTCCACACAAGCAGAAGCAAGCCACTATCCAAGCCCAAACCAAATAAGGAGTTGTTTATCAAAAGAGAGTACTCACCCATGGGGAGTGGAGGGCAGAAGCTGGCGCCATTTTAGGGCGCAGCAGCATGGCTCTCCACAAAACTCTGTCTTCCTAATATGAATAAAAACATCAGGTCAAAGGTAATGTTCACAGTAGTGGAAGATGATATACACAATACTAGATGAATAAAGTTACCACCATTTTCACCCAGTTTGGAACCAAGTCCTACAATAATGACCTGCCTGAAAGATACTGGTGCAATTCTGGCATAAATGCTATGAGAATAACTAAAAACTTTTAAAATTTCCTGTCCACTCCATAAGATCGAACCCATATCTGACAATGACCTAGAACCTGAGACTAGATAAATCATGACTACTAGGAGAAAACCTACTACTGTTAATCTGTTAAATGAGTATAGCAATGAAAAATTCATTATGACATACTGCTGTATCTGTAGAATAGTGCATCATTAAACCCTTGGAAGAGAAGCTTCTTCTTGCAGCAGACTGTAATTAACAAGAAAACCTACATTTGTCAACATGAAGAGAGAAAAAGACTTTAAAAGGGCAACTCTGTCTGTGATTTCTCTATTATACCTTTTCCCTCAAGGTTCAGGAATCTATGTGAAATAGAAGGCAGAAAGACTATAAGAGCCATAGGTAGTGAATGACTTGAAGGAAACAATATCTTTCATGTAGAACATGGCAGTTGCAATATAAACTCACATAATTCACATGAAGTACACAAGCTCAAACTAGATAAAATGCTAGGAAACAGGAGTTCAGTGTACTATCACTAGCCAAAAAGATTTTATCAACTTAGAACTCCTGAGACAGGAAAGTCAGTTTTCTATAATGGAGTGACACTAGATACATCAACTACTTCACAGCATGCCTCACACTCAGGAATGATTATCCAACATAAACTAGACTCCAAGGTTTGGTTTGGTTTGGTTTGAACCATTTGAAGAGAATATGAAGATGGATGAGGAGGGTAGAAGATCATCTGGGTAGCATTAGAGAAAATGAATTATTTTGATCAAAATATAAAGATCTCAAAGAATGCAAAAAGAATTTTAAATAAGTATTTATAGGGAGAATACCCAGACATCCCTGGGAAGGGGGAATAGAAAAGATTTCATAAGTGGATTTAGGGCAGGTGGGAATGGGATTATGAGCAATCAAGTTAGGGATAAAAAGGGGAGAAAACTGAATGAGACTACTAGAAGGGGACATTTAATGGTCAGATAAAAATCTTGTGCAAGGGAATCTCTGAGGAATCTACTTATCTACTCCTGGCAATAGCAGATAAGTGACCGGAACTGGACATTGCCTGTGACCAACTGATGCCTAACCCAACTGTTATTAGAGGGACTTCATCCAGAAAATGGTGGAAACAGATTCAGACTGATACCTAAACATTGAGTGTAGTCCATGAAATCGTGCAGAAGAGTGAAACGCAGAATTATAGGAGCCAGAGGGGTAAAGGACACCATATGAAATCTTAGAGAATCAGCTAACCTTTGCTCATAAGAATTCACAGAGACTGAACTGACAACCAGGGCACCTACATGGAACTGATTTAGACAATCTATGTTTATGTTACCATTGTGTAGATTGGTCCTCTTTTGGGAGTCCTAACAGTGGGAACAAAGTTGTCTCTGACTCATTTACTGGCTCTTGGGACCCTCCCTCTCAATTCTCCTCAATATATGAGGATGTGGTAAGGTTTGCTGCAACTTGACATGCCATGTTTTTATGACACCCATGAGAGACCTGATCTTTCCTAAACAGAAACAGAGAATAAGTGGATTGGGGTGTGGGAACAGAGAGGGGCAACTGGGGCAGGGACTGGGAGAAGAGGAAAAAGAGAAAATTGTGGCCAGGAAGTAAAATAAACAAATAAATTAATCTAACTTTTAAAAAAACAGATGTTTACACTTTCAGTGTAAAATGTATTGAAGAATGTTGCAAGTAAAGCATCTGATACCAATTTTACATTAAGAGGTTTCACAATGGTTCACATTTTCATTTAAAAATTAATATAGATAAACTACAGAGATATGATTATTCTTAAAAGAGCTCAAGAGAAATTGTTGGAGCCAACCAGATGTGAATGGAGATGGTCCAGTAAGAACCAGAGAAGATTAACTTTTCATTCTGTCACTGCCTTATTCATTTTCTTTACACTAGAAGACACTCTGTATTGACACTGTGAAAGCTCAATTGATGTACTGAATCTGTACCCATGCATCAAGGCCAGGAAAATAAACCGCATCCTAATCTGAGTTTTAGTCATAAAGTAAATTAAGATTTCAATGTTCTTAAGCACCATATTCTTGAGGAATACAGCTGAACTTCTTGAGAGAAAGTCATGCTCCAGTTATGATCTCATCCCGTGGCACAACCTTTAGAACAATTGGTTTTTCTGGTTGAAGCAGTGGCTTTCGGCTTATTTTCAAAGGTATCTGCAACAGTGGAAGAAAATATTGAAAAGCAATCAGTGAACCAACAACAACTCCAGAAGAAAAGTTGAAAAAAAAAATCAAGATGTAATTCTTTTCAAAAACATAAGTTATATTTAACATAATATATTTTGACTTCTTTATTGTCCATGCTGTGTCAATGAGATGGTGAAAGCATACATTCAAACCATGCATTGTGTAAAATGTTGATGAGACTATATACAGGGCCTGAGATGAAGTCATGTTGGTTTATGTTATTTCTATCCTATGCTATATTAGAGTAAACAGTTAAGTGTAACATTTTGAACCTGATTAGTTATTATGTTATATTATTTTTAAGCCATCTAAAGCTATTTTTAGTTTTTGAAATTCATAGGTAAACTGTGAGAAGATACATTTCAAGTTTGTGTGCAGTCCTTAACTCTTAGATCATGTGTCACCATTACATTTGATCCTATTGAGGACAAGTCTTTCAGAAGACAGATGCTTGCTTTTCTAGCATCTATTCTTGGCTTCCAAGGATGGAAGGAGTGGCAAATTTTGAGTCCTGCAGTGTTTGCAATGTTCAATGATTTTTTTTCCTCATGCTATTCATTGATGGTAGGAGAACTCCCCTAGCAAAGTAATATCTGGTCCCAGGTGAAGGGATAGGAACAAAGTTGTCATGGGATAGTGAAGTGTCAATTTTAAGATGACTGGAACTTTCCAGAACATCTGCTCCTTGATAGGTGTGCCACTGAATGTCAAGACTAGAAAATTGCTTTGATTTTCTAAATATTTGTACATGCTTATGATTTAAATGCTTTAGTGAAAAAGTACTAAAATAAGTGAGGCTGTGTGTAGGTAAAGCAACACAATTGCCTCTTTAAACCAGAAATCACAGAATAAACATTTTCTTTCCTCAATTCTTCCAAAAAAAGCTGATGGCAAAAAAGACACAATCTAAAGACACAAGTTCCATAAACTTTATCAATTGCTTTGTATAAAACAAGAACAAGTTGTTCAGTAAAATGTACCCATTTTCTCTAAATGTCCCATCTTTCTCTTTAAAAATTTTAAGTACTATCCATATGTTTCCCATGGAGGTATGCAAAACAAATGTGTAAAAATATATGTATGAATGGTATCTGTTAATTTTAATTAGCTTAATGTTTTTATGATAGAATAGTATAATTGTTAGCCATAATTTAAACCATTTACTAAAGGCTTTCAATTCACAAACTTTCTTCAAATGATCAGTTGTAGTTTGTGGAGGGAATGCTGATATAAATAATGATATAATAGTGATATAAGAAAGAGACAGTTTTTACCTCAGTAGTGAGAGAAAAAACACAAACAAATAGGAGGTTTTAACAAAAATGTGTTAGCATAGGTGAGGAAAGCAACCCACAGGAACTACAAGTAGTATTTCTACAACTACATAAAGTAAATGAGAAAAGACCTCAACTAGGAAATGAACAAAAACTTAAAATGTAATAGCAGAATAAAAAGGGGAAAAGATACATAATTTATGGAAATATGAGAACCATTTGTTTTTTGGAGCAAGAACTTTGGAAAAGTAAGCAGAGCCATTAGGATAACCTGTAATATTGGAGCTCATTATAACAAGCAACAATTCAAAGATTCATTTATTTTTATTTTGTGTATAGGAGTATGTTAATTGTACATATGCATGTATACCACATGTGTGTAGTCTCAACAGAAGCAAGAGGAGTACACCAGAGGCTCTGTAGTTGCAGTTGTAAATTCTTGTGAGCCATTATGTGGGGGCTGAGAACTGAACTCACATCATTTGTAAGAGCATCCAGTGCTCTTAGCCACTAAGCCGTTTCAAGAATCCCACCAAATATGTTTTAAAATGATTCTTAACTTGACCTCACATGGGAAGTCTGAGATGAGCTTTTAAAGCCACAGTCTGGGTGAATTATTTTAGGATTTTAGAAATGACCAGGCATCATGATTTTGGGGGATTTTTTTGTTTTGTTTTGTTTCCTTTTCTTTTCTCCATCCCAGCCACTATGGTGTCATGCCCAAGATTCTGTTTTTGTTTTTGAGACCAGGTGTCAAATAGGCCTTGCTGGCTTCAAATTCACTAAGTGACCAAGAATCAGTTAAATTTCTGATCCTCTTGCCTTCAGCTCCTGAGTGTAGAGATTATAGGTATGCTTTACCACAGCTATTTCACAAAGGTCTAGGAATGGGAATCAAGATGTTGTACATGTACAGGAAGCATTTTGACAACCCAGACCCCATATATGAATTGTAAAGCTCCACAGTGATTTTAATATTAATCCAGTATTTGACAAGACTTTCAGAGGAGAAATCCCATGAGTTCTGGAAGAAGAGTAAACCACCAAGCAAACATGAAGCAATGATCACTACAACTCTTTATGGCATATGTCATGGCCAATATCCAATGTACATTACTAGAACTTCATATGATTATGTTCCTGTCACATTATCTTTCACTCACTCTTACTAACACACTAGTTTTACTCTATACAGAAACAATACAAGAGGTCCCTTAGCTTATGCCTTGGTACAAATAATTCATTTGCTCCTGAAACAAATTAGAAAACCATAAACAGCATATTTAGTTTTATACATAAAACTTTCAGTTTAAAAAAACTCTCATGAATCATCATTTACAGGGATAGTTTTTCATTCACCTGTGTTTCTTTACAAGGCTGGAAGGAGAAGTTTTGAAGCACTTTAGTGAGAGCAAGTTTCATACTCATGAGAGCAAACCTCATGCCAATGCAGTTCCTGGGTCCATTCCCAAAGGGCAGGTATACATAAGGACTGATGTTACCCTTGTTTTCCTTGCTGAACCTAGAGACATGTAGTAATGACAAGTCAACAAATGATAGAAGCGTAAGAGCTACACACACGTATCTGCCTTCAGATATCTAACCAGTAACATACAGGTAGTTTGGGAAAGGTTCACTGAACTTCAGCTCACAGATATTTGACTTTGAGTAATTATACACTAAGATCTTTGCCATGTCTCTTCCCCTATAAGAGTTTTCATATGGTAGGTAAGACAAAGGCTATTTGAAAGAAAATGCTTCCTATGAGCCACTAATGTAATAGTGTTATGGGTTGGGGGTAATTATCCACTCTCTGATTGGAATGTAATTCTAATTTTCAAGGGGAATTAATGCCTGGTTCTGTAAATCTGATCAAAATCCATTGCCTAAGAAGGTCATAGACTCTAGGAGAGAATGTACTATTGTTGTTTGCTAAAAGGCCTTGGTATCAAACTGGTTTCTAAATATCAATATCTATACACAAAATTAGTTATTCTCTCAGCCTTGATCAGAGAAGCTTGTGATTGCCATGTGATACAGTTGACACAGAGACTTGTAACTGGACAAAATACTGAAAATGAGCAAGGATGGAGTTCTCAGCTCAAAATGGAATATCTATATTATCCTCAACAAGGCTCAGGAAACATCTCAGAAGGGAAAGCAAGGAATAAAAAGTGGGTTGTGAATCACTGTCCTCTTTGACCTGACACAATCCTTGTACTCATGAACCCACAGCAACTGTGGTTGACATACAAGACTCCATCCATGTTGATACGTTCCATCATGGATGGGGGGCAGTTCTTGATGTACCACCTCCCTAAAAACTATTGACAGTTAATGGTTTCTGTGGTAGGGAAGTCTCTCTTTAATTGTCTAGCCACTGGTGAGTTGTCTGTTACTAGTAAATAACTTCTATACCTACACCGATCCAAGCAACCCTAACTAAACATATCAGTCATATGGAAACAAGAGGAAGACTTAATGAGGACATGTAGGTATTCAGCAAGTGTGAAAGGGAGAAGAGACTGGGTAATGTAAGGGGAACATCACCAAAATAAATTATACATGCATGAAAATGTCAAAGAATAATAAGACAACAAAAAATACATCTGCCTCTAAACTATAAAAGTCCATTCAGGATAATGCTGGGGTTACATCTCTGACAGGCAAGTGTCATTAGACTAAAAATATGGATTCCTACCTCATAGTTAAGTAGGTCATTTATTACATTATTACATTACATTATTACTCCTTACTTGAGTAAGGAGAAAAACACTGTATTTAAACTGACACATTTTCATCCAGACCCTGTTCCCTCTCCTATTTTTTCTTCTCTTTCTCTGACATTTTTCTCATAGAATGAAAATGAATGCTACATCACATTTAGATTATCTTTCCATAAGAGACACCATAGCGTATACAGGCCAGTGTTCAGAGTAGGTTCTGAGTCACAGGATTCTTGTACCTTTCAGGGCAAAATTCTTCAGGCTCTGGCCAGTACTGTGGATCCTGGTGAAGAGCATAAATTGGTACTATGACTACTGACCCTTTGGGAATAAACACACCATCAATTTCAACATCTTGCTTACAGACTCTTTCAAGTCTATTGCCAACTGGGTATAATCTTAGGATTTCATTCAACACCATGTCCAGGTATTCTAGCTCCATCACTTTATCATAGTTGGGAGGTGCCTGCAAAGAAAGACATAGATTTGTGCAGGGATTTTACAATGTCTTTCACCAGTCTGCATTGTTCTTTTTAGATCTTAGAAGCTCCAAAGATGAGCTCAGCATTGTCAAGGTCCTAGGCACTTACAAAACATTTAAAGGGTCTTGAATTGTTTTATTATATGTGTGTAGGTGTTTTGCCTACATGTGTGTATGTGAGAAGACGAGTGTAGTGCACACAGAGGTCAAAAGAAGGTGTCAGACCTTTGGAACTTGCATAGCAGACAGTTGAGAACTGATGTTTGAGTGCTGTGAAACAAATCAGAATAGATTCTCCAAAAGAGCAGCCAGGACTAGTAACCATTAAGCATTTATCCAGTGTCATACAAAGTGATTAGAAAAACAAAATATCACTTGGGGTTTGGAAGATGCCTCCAGTTAGTAAAGTGTCTACTATGCAAGTCTGAGTTCTGATACACATCATTCATAAATACAGACACAGTGGTGCACATCTATAATTCCGGCAGTGGAGGGGCAGAGATAAGGCAGGACGGGTGATCATTGGCCAGTCACCATAGTCAAATTGAAAAACTCCAGATTTAGTGAGAAATGCTATCTAAAATCATGGTGAAGCAAAGATGGCTGATTGGAGCTATTGGGAGCTCAGTGCATCAGAAACAACCACTGAGGAATTTTGGGGGAAATGAACTAAACCCTCCAAAGATATATGACTGTCAAATGGTATGGAAAGTGTGTGGAGTCTCTTGGAGTAGGATTAGACTATGTTCCTGTGCATGAACTGACATCTCAGAGCCCATTCCCTACAGAAGAACACCTAACCTAGCCTTACTAGTGGGATGAGGGAATCAGACCTACCTCAAATGGATACGCCAGAATGAATTGACCCAACTTGGAACTCCTTGCTCTCCTTGGGGAATAGATGTAGGGGTGGGGTGGGGGAGGCTGAAGGAGGACTGGGAGAGACTTAGATGAGGAAAGGGAGGGCAAGCTGAGATATACATGGAAAAAAGGTTTTTAATAAATAAAAAAGGGGAAAACATGGTGCACACACATACACACACACACACACACACACACACACCATATCATTCACATGCCAATGCTGGTGATGAGAAAGTGTCTTCTTTCCCTTCTGTTCTAAGCCCCATCCATTCACCTTATTGGGCAGAGCTGCATCAATTTCCTCCTGCAGTTTCTTCTGGACATCAGGGTGAGTGGCCAGTAAATACAGGGCAAAGGCAAGTGTGCTGCTGGTGGTGTCATAGCCAGCAATAATAAAGAGAACTGACTGGGCTATGATCTCCATGTCAGACAAAGCTGAAAGTAAGAAAATATTTCAGGAAAGTCAGATCAGGGTTGGCTATCACAGAAGAGATGAGGAGAAAATGTAAGAAGGCCCCTGTTTCCCTAGGAATAAATACAGAGAAGCCTTTCAGTCATCCTGGGACTATTATCACTCTGACATCCATGGGGCACAGCCAGAGACGGGGAAGGTTGCTTCATCCAAATGTCTCATGACTTATGCCCTGTTCCTCCTCATGATCAGTGGGTAACTTCAAGACATGCAATTTAGTCTGCTGTATAGATTTACTTTTTGTTTTTATTTGTGTATGTGTGTGTGTGTATGTGTGTGTGTGTCTATGAAAATAAGATCAGGGCATCTGATATCCTCAAATAGATGTTTATAATGTTGTGAACTTTCAGAGATAGGTGCTAAGAACTGAACTTCAGTCCACTGGTAGAGCTTAAGATTTTTTTTAACTTAATTCCTTTTACATATCCTCCATTGTTCCCATTCCCTTCCCTCCCCTCCTCCCACTTCCCTGCACTCATTCTCACTTCCCATCTACCCCTCAAAGTAGGTATGGCCTCTGTTGAGTGGTCCACACAGGCTATCACTCCGAGTTGAGGCAGACTCCATAACCTTTCTCCTGTATCAAGTCTGAGCAAGGCATCCCATCATAGGATATGGGCTTTAAAAAACCAGTTTGTGTATCTGAGATAATTCCTGGTCCTATAGCTGGGAGTTCATTAACTAATTGATCAATGAATGACACCCTCATTCAGAAGGCATAGTTTGGTCATATGTAGGCTCTCTAGCTGTCAGCCCAGAGTATATGAGCTCTCATTAGTTTGGATCAGCTGTCCCTATGGTTTTCTCCATAGTAAGCTGGACCCTCCCCTTGCACCTTTAGTTGTTCACCCCTCTCTTCAACTGAACTCCCAGAGTTTGGCAAAGTGCTTGGCTATGGGTTTCTGCATCTGCTTCCATCAGTCATTGGATGTAGGTTCCATGATGACAATTAGGGTAGTCACCAATCTGACTACAGGGGAAGGCTAATCAAGGTACTCTCTCTAGCACTGCTGGGAGTCTTAGCTGGTACTATGTGGGTTCATGTGTGTTTCTCCAGCACCAGGTTTCTCCCTAAACCCATGATATCTCACTCTGAGAGAATATCTCTTTCACTGCTCATTTCTCCATTCTTCCCCCAGCTCAGCCTTCTCAAACCCTCTTGTTCCCATCCCATCCTCTACCCTCCACACTTCCCCACAGTTTCCCCAGGAGATCTAGGTTAAGATTTTTTATGTGTCTGTGTTCACATGCAGAGGTATGAGGCCCATGGAGAGAAGAAAATTGCACTGAAGCCCATAGAGCTGGAGTGACAGACAGTTGTGAACCTCTTGCCACGAGTGCTATGATTTTGTTGTTGACAATCTTTTTCTCCCATTTAGAGTATGTCTTTGCTACTATAATAAAACTGGACTATAACCCCACAATCAGTTGGTTATTTAAAACTGATTTCTATTTTAGCAATCAAAATTGAAACAGAAGGGTTAAGAATACATTGCTCAGAAGGTGGAGAGCTAGTGTAGCATTCATGAAGCCTTGGGTTCAATTCCAGGCACTGTATAAACCAGGCATGGTAGCACAAATGTTAAAAGGTCATACTTAGACACACCATAAATGAGAAGTCAGCCTGGGCTAATTGAGACCTAGCCAGAAAAGGAGGAGAATAGATAAATGAATTTGAAGTTAGCTGATCACATGACAGCATTAAGTTGACAGACCAGAGGAAATTTAAATAACAAAATGAATGATGAAATAAAAATAAACTTGGGGACCTAAAAGATCACATTGCTATATATAAGCAATTGTTTGTGGTAGAAATGAGCAAATATGTAAAAATTGAAGACTTCTTTTATATTAGCTACATGTGAAGAATTAAGTCTGGAATTGGGATGCTATCCTTAGCAACCGTGATAGTAATAACAGTTTTAAATTAAAACATAAACATAAATAGGAGGCTAGAGAAATGGTTCAATGGGCAAGAGCAATTGCTGCACAAGCATGAATACCTGAGTTCAAATCTTCAGTCTTCATGTAAAAAGTCAAATGTGGTACGAACACCTGTAACCACAACTCTGTGAATCATTTGACCCTGCCTGCTAGATGCCAAGCTAGCTGCAGGTTTAATCAGAGATCCTGTCTGGAGGAAATTATGCAGAGCATGATTGAGAAAGGCACTGTGTTCCTTCCTCTGGCATTGACACACACAATCACCTAGTGGTGTGAACATGTTTCTATACATACACATGCACACACATGCATATGCTACTTGAAGTAGGTAAAAATCTATGAAAAAATGAAGGTACTCAGTGTGTTTATACAAAGGGGCTTATCCCAGATGCCACTTAATCTACACAAAGAAAAGTAAATGTGACAGAGTCCCAGCACACTCTGGAGCAGAGGCGGATAATCACTGCCAGTCACCATACCCACAGCTCCGGCTGAGGGAGTTTGCACGGCTACCCACCGCCACCTTGAACTGAGCATGCCAACAACTGCAGGGGTCTCTGAAGGACAGACTCAGACCCCGCCCAGAGGTGAGGAAGCATCACCAGGCCCAAGCGCCTATATCCCAGCCTGGGAGGCAGAGTTAAACTCCCATAGCTTTTGTTTCTGCTCCCGGACCAGTGCTGTCTGCAGAGTCCCAGCACACTCTGGAGCAGGGGCAGATAATCGCTCCCAGTCACCATACCCACAGCTCCGGCTGAGGGAGTTTGCACAGCTACCCACCTCCACCTCGAACTGAGTGTGCCAACAAATGCAGGGGTCTCTGAAGGATAGACTCAGACCCTGACCAGAGAGGTGACAGGAGGTACACAAACCCGAGTGCCACAACTGACCAGGAGCCATCTAATCGTGAACCACTGAAGCCATGGGCAAATGTCAGTGCAAAAAATTACATAATAATACAAAGGACAACATGATAACTCCAGAAGAGAGTGGCGATCTTACAAATACAAGATCTGAACGGAGCAATGAAGAGGAAACAGAAGGAAGCAACACCAAAAATTCCTTTTGGATGATCATCAAAGCTCTAAAAGAAGATATGAAAAAAAGCCTTAAAGAAATAGAAGAAAATACAAACAAAAAATTGGAAGAGATGAACAAATCTATGAAAGAAACATGCCAGGAAATAAAAGCTGAAATATAAGCTGAAATAAAAGCTGAAATAAAAGCTGAAATAGAAGCAATAAAAAAGGCACAAAATGAGGCAAAGATGGAAATAGAAAACCTTAAGAAAAAAGGTGGAACACAGATACAAGCATAACAAACAGAGTTCAAGAGATAGAAGATAGAATCTCTGAAGTGGAAGACTCAGTAGCTCAATTAGATATATCAGTCAAAGAAAATAGTAAAACTAAAAAAGCCATAACTCAAAATGTCCAGGAAATCTGGGACACCATGAAAAGACCTAATTTGAGAATAATAGGAATAGAAGAAGGAGAAGAATACCAGGTAAAAGGCACAGATAATGTTTTCAATAAAATCATAGAAGAAAACTTTCCTAACCTGAAGAAGGAACTGCCTATAAAGATATAAGAAGCTTACAGAACACCAAATAGGTATGATCCCAAAAAAAAGTCAGTTCGCCACATTATAATCAAGCCACAAAACATACAGAACAAAGAAAAAATTTTAAGAGCTGCAAAAGAAAAGGGCCAACTTACATATAAAGGCAGACCCATCAGAATAACACTTGACTATTCAATGGAAATGATGAAAGCTAGAAGGGCTTGGTCAGAAGTTATACAGACGCTAAAAGAGCATGGCTGCCAAACTAGAATACTATACCCTGCAAAATTATCAATCACCATAGATGGAGTAAACAAGCTGTTTCAGGACAAAGTCAGACTGAAAGAATATCTATCTACCAATCCAGCACTACAGAGAGTTTTAGAGGGAAAACTCCAACCTAAGGACCCCAGATATACCCACAAAATCACAAACAATCAATAAGTCCATAGAAGAATACCCTAGAGTAAGAAAATGCAAGTTGCCACCAAAAATGGCAGGAATTATGAATCAATGGTCACTAATTTCCCTTAATATCAATGGTCTCAACTCTCCTATAAAACATCACACACATGGGGCTGGAGAGATGGCTCAGAGGTTAAGAGCACCGTCTGCTCTTCCAGAGGACCCGGGTTTGATTCCCAGCACCCACATGGCAGCTAACAACAGTCTGTAGTTCCAGTTCCAGGCAAAAACCAAGACAAATAAATAAATAAATAAATAAATAAATAAAGTTTAAAAAAATTATAAAAAAAAAAGTCACACACTAACAAGATGCATACAACAACAGAAGCCATCCTTCTGCTGCCTACAAGAAACACACCTCAACTGCAAAGACAGACACAGGCTTAGAATAAAGGGTTGGGAAAAGATTTTCCAGTCAAATGGTCCTAAGAAACAAGCAGGGGTTGCAATTCTAATATCTAACAAAGTAGACTTTAAGCTAAAAGCAATTAAAAGGGACCAACATGGTCACTACTTATTCATCACAGGAAAAATTGGTCAAGAGGAGATTTCAATCTTAAATATTTATGCTCCTAATTTAGGGGCACCTACATATGTAAAAGAAACACTGCTAAAGCTCGAATTCCTCATCAATCCTTACGCCCTAATCTCTCCTATTGGGAGACTTCAATATCCCACTTTCAACCCTGGATAGATCAACCAGACAGAGCCTCAACAGAGAAATAAGGAGTCTAAATGAGGTTATGATGAAAATGGATTTAATAGATATCTACAGAAGCTTCCACCTGAATGCAAAAGAATATACATATTTCTCAGCTCCTCATGGAACTTTCTCCAAAATTGACCACATAATTGATCATAAAGCAAATATCAGCAGATACAAAAAATGGAAATAATCCCTTGTAACATATCAGACCACCAGGGCCTAAAGTTAGAATTCAACAACATCAAAACCCAAAGAAAGCCTACCAACTCATGGAAACTAAACATCAATCAGCTGAACCATCTCTGGGTCAAGGAAGAAATTAAGAAAGAAATCAAAGTCTTCCTAGAATTCAATGAAAATGAATCTACAACGTATCCAAACTTGTGGGAAACAATGAAAGCAGTCTTAAGAGGAAAATTCATAGCGCTAGATGCATATATGAAAAACCTTGAGAAATCCCACACTAGAGACCTAACAGTGCAGCTGAAAGCCTTAGTTAGAACAATTAGAAGCAAACTCACCTAGAAGGAGTAGACGGCAGGAAATAATCAAACTTAGAGCTGAAATCAATACAATTGAAACAAAAAGAACAATACAAAGAATCAACGAATCTAAGAGTTGGTTCTTTGAGAAAGTTAACAAGATAGATAAGCCCTTAGCCAAACTAATCAAAAAACAGAGAGAGAGTGTCCAAA
>PVIH01009395.1:40831-82966 GCA_004025045.1 Sigmodon hispidus | reverse complement strand
AGGATAGTATAAGTAGTTTTGGTTTAGAGCTGGCCCAACATACATTGCTTACTTTCTGTGTCTTGAGCAGCCAAGCGTCTCTGTATTTCTCACTGTGAGTTAATTTTTAAAATAAAGGCTTGTAGAACCCTGTCCTTACAACTGGACAGTATGCACAAATCTGTGCAAGTTCAAGCTTGACCACATCTTAGCATACAGAAGGAAGTTATGCATGAAATCCTACTTCTAGCTTAGGAGCTATTGGAATGAAAGGTGTTTGGGATGGGAGGGTCAATTTTCTGTCAGAGTGTGGCCCCTGGTAAGTCTAACCTAACCCTAACCCTAACCCTAACCCTAACCCTAACCCTGGTAAGTCTACCATGTTCCACTGGAAGGCCACATATCTAAGAATATTTTAGCAGTGCAAATAGACTTGATGAGTTAAAAAAAAATGGGTGGATAAGAAAGGGAGATGAATTTGGGAGGAAGGGGGAAAATAATAAGACACATCAAAATTCTTATGAAACTAATACATAAATTTATTAAAATTCAAGTTTTTCATTATCTCTTTTATTTAAAAGTTTTTATTTTCATTTCACATACCAACCACGTAAAATCAATTACAGGGTACTGTGATGATTCTGCTGCTCAAGGCAACTTACTCCAAAGCCTGGTAACCTGAGTTCAACCATCATGACCTAAAGGTTAGGAGAGGCTTGATTCCTGCAGTTGTCTTCTGACTTGTCCAAGTGCACCATGACATGTATGTACACACTGACACTAAAACACATATTACACACAGACACAGACGTATGTGTACATGCATGCACACGTGCGCGCGCATACACACACACACACACACACACACACACACACACAGGCTAAAATACAAATTGCATAATAGGCTACAACCAAGATTGACAGATTCTGAAAGATAGAACTGTGTAGGGTACCTTTTCTGATTTAAACAAAACTATATAAGAGAAATTGTCAAGGAATAAGTGACATATTTTTGAAAAATTTAACAAAAAAGTTATCCCTTCAATTTATGTTACATGAAGAGGAACCTGAATCAAATGAAAAATGAAACTGGAAATTAAACATTACATTAAAATTCATTACAGAGGACACTTATTAAAAATGGTACCTCCAGGGCTGGAAAGATGGCTCAGCAGTTAAGAGCACTGGCTGCTCTTCTGGAGGTCCTGAGTTCAGTTCCCAGCAACCACAAGGCAGTTCACAATCATCTTATAATAGGATCTGGTGCCTTCTTCTGGCATGCAGGCAGAACACTGTATACATGATAAATAAATCTTTTTAAAAAATAGTACCTCCAAGTTAGTTATAACTTATTCATATGTATATATGATTGGTTTTCCTGCATATGTACCATATGAATGTCTGATGCCTGAGAAGACCAGGAGAGGTTATCTGGTTCCCATGTTACAGATGGCTGTGAGCCACCATGTGAGTTCTGAGAATCAAAGTCATGTCTGCTGAAGAGCAGTCAGTACTCTGAACATGAGTGCTCTAATGGCAGATGACTTCAGGGTGTCAGGCCACCAGGAGGCAATCCCCGGTGGATGAATCAACTTTAGACATCAGAGCTAAGAACTTAAAAAAAGAAGAAAGTTATTTTACATTCTTCAGTAAAATTTATTCTACATAACCTTTAAAAGCTTGAAAAGCTAGAACAAAGAAAAACTTGTAGACCAGTTTTATTTATGAAGACTAATGCAAAATAAAAATAAAAATGTTTTAATAATAAAATGTTAGCAAACACCTCATAGGATCACAGTAAAAAGTAATTATGAAAGATTCATTGGAGGAATGTAAATATCCTTTCATAAATTATATAATGCATTGCACCCACAAATTGAAGACAAACTCCATGCATTTTTTTTTTTAGTAAAAGGCAGAGAAGTAGTTTATATAACTTAGCAGGTGTAGGTAACAACAAAAGTTTTTAAAGACAAATACAGAAGGCATCTATGTCAATCTGATAGATGGCTAAAATCCAATGAAACATTGCAAAGTATGGGAAACATTGCTGGAAAAGGCCTCACAATGTTGGGCTGCTATACACTTATCTGAGAAATGACCCTAGCCTCTCAGTGTTCTGAAACAGAAAAGCTAAGGTAAATGACCCTAAAGGACATTCAGTTTTGTGGAATAAGGCTGGCACAACACCTGATATTAGTGCTAGTGGAATTTCAAAATGTTGAACTCTGAAGCAATGGATAGAATGGTGCTGATAATGGAGTGTGGATGAAGAAGAGCATAAAGTTTCATCTGGAGGTGGAATACATTTTAATGATCTCCTGCAAAATGTGGCAGATGGAGTCAATGTAAATATATTGTATATCTATCTCAACGTAGCTAAAAGAACAGATCTGAAATGTTCTCACCACAAGAAAAATGATAATTTGATGAGGTAATGAGCACATTACTTAACTTGATTTGATTTGTATACAGTTTATACATATGTCAACAAGTCAAATTACACACTGTAAACATATATAAGTACTATTTGTCTGCTTTTTGGTTTTTTTTGAGACAGGGTTTCTTTGTTTAATGAACCTGGATATCCTGGAACTCACTCTGTAGATGAGGCTGCCCTCAAACTCACAGAGATCCACCTTTCTCTGCTGCCCAAATGCTGGGATTAAAGGCAGGTGCCACCATGCCCATCTTAACTATGGTCAATGATTTTTTTTTAACTATTTACCTTTAACCACTGAGCCATCTCTCCAGCACTATATACCTTTAAAAAGAGACAAATCACAAAGGAAAATATTGAGACTGTCTTGGTGATTAAATAAAACTGTTTCTAGATGAGGCTCTCTATAAACTTCCTTGCAGATCTTAGGCTTGCATGGTTAGAGTTAATAAACCCAATCAAAGATATAGGCCTACCCTCATGGTACAGGCCTGTGATACCAGGATGAGATTAAGTCCAGCCTGAGCAACATAGCAAGACCCTACCTCTAAACAAAAAGTAGAAAAGGGGACAGGGAGACAACTCGGTGCTTGACATATTTGAGGTTCTAGATTTCATCTTTAGTATTGACATCAACCAATCTGCACACTTTTCTTCATTAGGAAGGAATGTACTGTAACACTATAATTGAAAGAAAACTTTATACCTTGTGTCACATATAAAATAAAATCCAAATGGTTTGGAAATATGAAGTCTCACATGAAAAATCCAAGATGAGCATAAAGAAGGCTATTTTTGTAATCTTAGAATGCACTAGGCCTTCTTTAGCAAGATAGGGAACTTAACCACCGAAAAGATAAATCAAGTTGGCAACAAATTTTTAAGACAAAATATGCCATAAAAGTCTTACTGGAAGACTGAAAAGATTGCTCAGTGGGGAATGTCCTTTCAGCACAAGCATAAGGCACTGAGTCTAGATTACCAGTACCTGTGTAAAAACTTGGTGTGGTTGTGCATCTGGGAGGGGACAGATCTGGAGGTGGGGGCCTTACTGGTCAGCCAGTCTAGCTCAAAAGGGATATTTCCCAGATATAGGGAAAAAGTTGAAGTATGATTAAACAGAAACCGTATGCCTTCCATGTGTACATACATAGGCAAGAACACTGGAACACATAAATGCTCATAAACATCTTAGCATCTCTCTCTCTCTCTCTCTCTCTCTCTCTCTCTCTCTCTCTCTCTCTCTCTCACACACACACACACACACACACACACACACACACACATATGCAGGCACCAAACATCTCAAATGAAAGAAAAAAATAGTCATATCATTTTTAAAAAGTTTTAAGCTTTTTGTGAAAAACTCAGCACCCTTGAGGTATGGTAAGGGTTGTAAGCAGTCAAACAACAGTTGTAGAAACAGATATTAATAAACGTATGAAGGGTATGGAGAGATGATTTCGTAGTTATAGAGTACTGGCTGCTCATGTAGAGGATTTAATTTAACTCACATGGTGGCACAAAACCATCTTTAACTTCAGTCCCAGAGGACCTGACACTCTCTTCTGACCTCCTTGGGCACACTATATGAAACCACACACCTATAGTACACCCATACACATAAAATAATACTAATAAAATTCCTTAAAGTACAGGAGGAGTTTTTGAACTTACAATACACATAAAATAATACTAATAAAATTCCTTAAAGTACAGGAGGAGTTTTCGAACTTACAGGTTGTCATGGATACACAGTACTGTACATTTCTTCCTCCTCTCTGTCATCTCCTTTCCCCTCTATGCCCACCCTCCACTTCTGATTGCTTAGATCATCAGAAAGCCAATCTCAATGAAAACGACTTGATCTTGGTTTGTGTTGTTCAACCTGGTGCAAGTCCTCCATGCAAATCAGCATATTTCTATGCATTTTGCTTAACCCTAGTCGTGAAAACAGTAGACAGACACCAAAGCTGTGAAGCTGGTTGTGTTCACGTAGGAAGGGGATCTTTTTTTCCCCAGTAGATACTGTTGGGTTGATTGAAAAGAAGCAGTTTTAAGATAACCTTAGCAGAAAGATTCTAGAAACAAGGGGGCAAGCCTGAAAGATTACAAACAGATAGGCAAATGAGAGGGTGAAAAGAACCTAGGAGAAATAGCAGCAGGCAAAGGAGAGGTTCGAGCAGCTCCACTGGTGCTGCAGGTCAGCTGCAACCTTGCAGCATGGCAGCTGCTAATCCCTGAGAGGGTGTAGCCAGTTGTCAGCAGCTGTAGCATGGCCCAGTAGCTGCTCCAGTAACGTGGGAATAAAGCAAAACCTCACGGATCAATTTCCTGAACCCATACCTAATCGGACTCTCTATAGTCACGCTTTCAAGTGTATTACTATATCAATGACAGCAGCTGGGGCATGATTGGAAGAGGAAGTAAAGGCATGCAGGCCCCACCAGCCAGACTGGAATGGGTGATGAGGTCCACCTGCCGGTAAAGGGCCCTGTGGAAGCATTGGATGGATTACCCATGGACGCACTATGTCTCACTTGAACCGTTAAGGTCAAACATAGCAAGTGGCTGTTGTTACTAGAGGGACACAATCTGGGACAGTGGGTAAAGCAATAAAAACAAACAGTTGGGAAGGGATCAGGGAACAAGACAGAGACCAGCCATCTATACTGGTTCCACCTCTCACAGTTCCCTGCCTTTAAAATCCAGTGGTGGAAAGCATCTCCTGTTCACACCCCACTCCTCACATTTCGGAGATGCATGTGAGATACTATTACTAGCAAAAGCCACAGGCTTTACTCTAGAGAAAGCAGTTCTGTGGGGCTCTTACTCTGTGATGCCTGACTATGCTGTGGGAAGAAGATGACTGCACAGGCTATGGATTCAGCTGGGTGTCTGCTGCGTGTCACTTGAGACCTTGGACAAAGTCCTTGACCTCACTAGGAGTCTTATTTGCGAACTGGAGACAATAAGATGATTCCTCCCACAGAGCGTTGAACAATTAAAGACAATAATATTAAAGTAACGCTTGGAAAACTTGATGTGTCTAACAAATCCTATTTATTATTAGGGCACTAATTAATGTGTCATTTCTTGTTCTGAGCCCTAGGCCAGATGTGACTCTTTTAATATCCCCAGAGGCTCCTAAATTCCTTCACTTGCCACCATCTCTGGCCCTCTCCATCTCATCTTCCTGCCCCCACCAGCTCCGGATCTAAAATTCTATCTTGCCTTGGAGTGTTTCCAGCTGTTTGCTCATTTTCCACAGGCCGGCTGTGGAAAATACTGACTTCGTGCCAGTGTATACGCATCCCCTTGGGGCACACCTTTGGAAAGCAAAGCATCTTTCAGTCCAAGTTCACGTAGAATCTCTGTGGTGCAGAGCTACAGGGTCCCTGGTGGGGAGGATGTCCTAAATCAGAGAGGGAACAACAAAGGAATAGCAAGACCGGGGACCTGCTTGTGGGTCCCCTTGGGATACATAAGGCAGCCAGCAGATTACAAATCTTAAGGTTGATTTTTTTCAAGCATCTGCAGTTGCTCCGTGTAACCCAAGCCTCCTTCCTCCATGAAATGTGCGAATGTGCTATTATCAAGCTTTCCACATAGTGAGTCTCTCACTTTTCACTGACTTGATCCCTCTCTACCTCCATTAACCCCACATCATGGGCACTTGCTCTTTCAGATCCAGGGTGACCCCTCACAAATGGCCAAGTAACATCCTAGTTAGTTATCCCCTGCTCCCCATCTCTTGTCAGAATATGCTATTCTCTAGCGGGAAATACAGGGTGCAAAGGAGAAGCCAGGAATTATTTCTTTGAACGTTCGCTTGTTTTTGCCAAAGTATAAATATAATGCTGCAGAATATGTGGAAATGTTCCCAAAATAGAACTAGTGCTATGGCTACACTCATGCCTGGGCATTCTCAGAACTGCTTCCTCTGTCCGGCTTCAAGTCGCCATCTACGCAGAAGGTAGTGAGGAATTCTCACTTGTTGTGGTGCTGAATAGTCAATCCTTCACGATTAGAAAAGCTTCTTGATTTAGGAGGCATTTGTTATGGAAAGATCTCAGTCCTTCTTGGAGACTCTCTCCCCACTTTGTGTCCTGGTTCCCCTCAGCACCTTCTCAGGCAGGTTGTAGTAGCGAGCACTATAGGCAACTGTGACTCTGCACATTCACTGTATCCTTTCCAAGTTGCTCAAAGCAGACATTCTGGTTTTTGACTACTTGAATGACAACTGCTCATTCTTCCCCAGCATTGTGTAATAGCTCACCTTTAAAAAAAATATGTATTATTATAGAAGCTAATTATAAAAGTTAGACATGAATATTACAAAGTTACAAACCACTTCATAACCCTGGGAAGGAGAGTATCAGACACACCTAGATGCCAGAGATACCCTGACTGCTTCTCAAAACTATCATGGTCATTTAAAAGCAGAAGAAGTCTGAGACACTGAGTAGCATCGAGGAACAGGAAAGGGGCATTAGATAGAATGTGGTAAAATATACGAAAGTATTAACTGCAGATAATAACATATCAGTAGTGGCCTGAGGGTTGTCATGAATGTACTCCAGTAGTGTTAATATTCAGAAATAGGGAAAACTAGACATAGCATATATTGAAATGTTCCATTTGTCTTATTATTTATTATTATTTTATGCTTATGGATGTTTTGTATGCATGTACATTGGTGTACCATGTGTATACAGTGCCCTTGAAGGCAAGAAGGTCTAAGATCTCCTGGAACTGGAGTTACAGATGGTTGTGAAATGCCATGTGGATTCTTGGAAATGAATCTGAATTCTCTGGAACAGCAGCCAGTGTTCTTAACCATTGAGCCATCTCTCCAGCCCCTGTCTTACAAATTTTAATAACTTTAAAACTGTTCTAGAATTAGATTATACAAATATTTGAGTTATATTAAGTTTCCAAATGTTTCCATTTTACCATTTTCCTTCATTCATCTTTCAAAGTGCATATGGTAAGCCTGGGTATGTAGCTTAGTGGTGACCCTTGCTTATATATACAAGGTGTAGATTTAATCCCCATATAATAAGCCTGTATAGCATAGTTGCTTTGTTTTTCTTTGGGTCTTCTGTTTTAGTGCCTTAAACATGGCTTGCCATTATTTCTCCTTTTGGTTCATATAACAGCCCTTTGAGGTAGAAGTAAAGAATGTGCAAAGGGCATCTTAGTTGCTCCACAGTCACACAGATCATGATGACTCTAGAATTCAAAAACAGATCACTTCATTACCTTCTGTTACCACAAAGTGCAGAGTTGTTCCCACCGGAAATTATGGTAACTTTTCTTCCTATTTGCTGCTACGCCCTCCTACAAGAATATATAATTGGATCAGCTTTTGCTCTGTTAGCTCATAATGGACCTTCTCAATTGAATCCTTGCTGCCAGCACATATTTATCATTTCCTTTGTAGCTTATGGTCTGCAGTTTATCATCTTGAACACCCCTGATCTTGTCTTATGCAGCTTATTGAAACTTCCTTCCCAAGGCCTTCTACTTAGGATATGGCTCTAATTATTATCCCCTTCCATTTCCCAATTCCTACAGTGCCAGTACCTTCTTCCTCTCTCCGATCCTTCTATTAACATTTAGACATGCTCAAACATCTCCCTTCTCAAGAAATAGAAACCCAAAATCTCCATGCTTCACCACTCCTAGGTTCAACCCCAAAATGTTCCTTCTTCCTTCCTTCCTTTCTTCCTTCCTTCCTCCCTCCCCCTCTCTCTCCTCTCTCTTTCTTTATTCCTTCATTTCTTTCTTTCTTTGGTCAAGGTTTTCCTGTTTAACAGCCCTGCTTTGTAACAGCACTTGCTTTGTAGATCAGGTGGCCTCAAACTCAGTGATTGGCCTGTCTCTGCCTCCTAAGGGCTGAGATAAAGGCATGTGCAATCACACCTGGCTTCCAAAGTGTCCCTTCTAATTATGCATCTGTAAAGGCAAATTTTGTGAATTGCCACAAAGATGTCTGAAGTCATATGTATGTAGTATCAAGCTGCAATCAATCCGTCTCAAATAGAAAATGGGGGAGGTGTTTGCTGTAGGGGAAAATGGAGTTTAGCTAAGCGAGAAGAAATTGACTTGCGAGACCATCATGACTCTTGCTTCCCCTCAGGCCCATGGAATTCAGAAGAAGTTCTTCTAATAAAAAGTATGGCCAGAAACCAGAAGAGACTTTGTGAGCTTCTGGCCAAGGACTAAGGGCCAGTGGTTACTGGAAATGGTCACTAGCAACTTGAGACTTCTGGCCTGGCTTTGGGTCTCACTGAGCCAGTATGGAATAGAATTAAAGAGTAAATTTTTTTTCTGCCTCTGCCCATAACTCAGATCTCTAGTGAAGCAGGTGGTGCCAACCAGGCAGGTGCCTAGGTCGAGACTGATCTCAAAGACTACCCTCAACAACAGCACACAACACCATGGATTCTGGAGTGGAAAGAAAGGAACAAGGTGAGTAGTTAAACAGACAGGCTAACTCAAAAGCATACAAGAGGCATCACTTTAGGAAATCTCTAGAAATGAATAGGGTATTCTCTGACAGATCCAACTTCCTTGGAGATAGAACCCTTCAAAAGCCAAAGCCACTGTGTTGACTAAGGAATCCGCAGCCAACACTTTTTCTCTGGGAGGATGGATGCTCGCTACAGTTAGCTGCCATTGTTAGTAGTGATGAAAGCTACTTCATCAATACTGTATGGTTTAAGGCAGGTTCTCAACATGTGGGTCTCGACCCCCTTGTCAACTGTCTATCTCTAAAATTATTTACCTTATGATTTATAAGTAGCAAAATCATAGTTATGAAGTAGCAATGGAAATAATTTTTTGGTTGGGAAGTCATCACAACATGAGGAACTGTATTAAAGGGTCTTAGATTAGGAAGGCTGAGAACCACTGGTTTAAGAATTAATGGAAGCTTCCCTGTTGAGGAAATGTGTCTCAGATGAGTATGCATTGGTTGTATAGTTGGTAATATCAATAAGCATAGATATAAATCAACAAGTTGGTTAAGGAGAACCAACTGGCTAAAGCAATGACTTAAACTAAAAGCACCTTTCAAAGAGTAGGTTTGCATTCCATATAGATTTTGGACATTTTTCTGCAGCATGTCAAATGCAGACCTGAACAATGCTTCTGGCCTCTGATTTTTGCAACATTCTGAAATGCTTTTTCAATCCCGAAAGACTCAGAAATATTTAGAACAGTTTTGAGCATTGCATGTATTAAAATGAAGACATTAGCATTTCAGGAGTATTTCAGGAGGCCTTCAAATGAAAGCAAGAGGTGTCTTATTTTTTTTTTTTTTTTTTTTTGCTGTTGTTATGATAAAATACTATCACCAAAAGCAACTTTGGGAGGGAAGGGATTATTTCAGTTCACAACTCTCGGGTCAAGTCTATCACTTTCAGGGCAGGAACACAGGGTTGAAACCTGGAGGCAGGAGCAAATGCACCGGACAGGGAAGAGTGTTTCTTACTGGGTTGCTCATTCTCCTGACTCAGCCTGCTTTCATATAGAACCCAGGACCATCTGTCCAGGAGTGGCTCCACCCACAGCGAGCTGAGCTCTCCCTTATAAATCATCAAGAAAATGCATCACAGGCTTGCCCACCGGACAATCTGGTGGTGACATCTTCTCAGTTGAGCTTCCTTCTCCCAAAATGGAACTAGCTAGTGTCAAGTTGACAAAATCTAACCAGCACATGGGAAAGGCGACATAGAGAAAGGCGACAAGGGAAATGGAGATTTTTCCATCTTACCAGTAAGTACTGTACTCCAACATCGAAGGCTCTGAAACTTAAGGCTTGTTTTTGGTTTCCTTGGGTGTGTAAAGAAAGAATGTGATTGTGATAAATAGGTTTCCTTTGAAGAAAACCATTGATGCTCTACCTAGTCACCGATTAGATAGCTTTTCTGCAGCTTCATTCGCTTCATTTTACAGAGCAGTAACATGTTGAGCTTCATCTGTTTTAAGTTGCTTTAGTTGAAGTTTTCATTCCCATCACTTGGTTCCACTTGGGATCACCTCAAGAGTACTGTTCTTTATTGATAACAGTTGGTGACTTCAGTCTAGGCACGAATGATCTTAGAGATTATATAGGCTGAGGTCAGGGATTTATTGATACTCAAGGACATCTTCAATGCCATTTATTAAATATCTACTAACAACGGCTCATCCTGTACCATCTTTCTTGGGGTGCATTTTGTACATATAATTGCACTCTAAAACTCTTTGTGGAAGCGGAGACTTCAAGAAGTTAAATCACAAGCCAGGCATGCTTATACAAGCCTGTGAACCTAGTACTTGGGAGGATGAGGTGAGAGGTTTATGACTTCTAGGTCTTCAATGAAAAGCAAAACAAAGCTAGATTTGTTGGCTCTTGCCAGCAGTTAAGATTTCATGGGGATTGCTCTGAATTTGATGCCAGCCTAGCTTGTTTGAGGCTAGTGTGGGCTACATGGTGAGTTCCAAGGTAACATGGACTACAGAATGAGACCCCATCTCAAAAGCAAAACCAAAGAAGAAAAGATAATAAAACCTTAAGACACTCAAAGCTACAGAACAAGTAAATGACAGAACAGGAGGTCTGACCTGCTGCATAAC
Organism: Sigmodon hispidus; assembly: GCA_004025045.1. Classification (NCBI taxonomy): domain Eukaryota; kingdom Metazoa; phylum Chordata; class Mammalia; order Rodentia; family Cricetidae; genus Sigmodon; species Sigmodon hispidus. Next base: position 71,919 of record PVIH01009395.1, on the reverse strand, counting down.
TCAAAAGGCTTTGACTAACTGCTATCAAAGGTTTACCTTATTTGCAACTTTGAATAATGCCTTCTTTTGGTTTTGGAACAGTTATTTTTGCATCAAGCACTTTAAACACAATGCCTGACAGAAGCAATGTAGTCAAGGAATGATTTTGACTCAGTTTTAAAGCTATTTAATTTGTTATAGAAGAGAATGCATGGCAGATCATCTCAGTGCATGGTGACAAAAAGCATATAGTACGGACTATTTGTACTGTGACAGACAAAGAAACAAAGCAAAGAAAGAAAGAGTCTGGCTATAATTTTAAAAGGCTCACTTCCTAGGTCCCACCTCTTAAGGATTTCACAGCCTCCCCCAAATAATTCCAACTTGCTGAAGAATGCGTTTTCAAATTACAAGCGTATAGAGAACATTTCAGAGTTAAATCATAATCTACTTCTTTCATCAGCTTGCTCATTAACCCCATTCCCTCTGGCTTACTCTGTTCTCCATAAGCCATAAATTTTCCAGTGACAATCACAAACCTTCAGTTGCAACACATTTCCAGGAGCAGATACTCTTTCCTTCTTGAAACTCAGCTTTGACCTTAGCAAATTTTCACTTTCTTGTTCCCCCTACCCAGTCTTTCAGCCTCGTCTCTTTTAATCACAGATTCTGATGATGCCCTTCCCCCTTTAGTAGATTTGGATGTTTCCTCAGGCTCTGCCTTGTGCTTTGTTTCTACTGTCCAAGATAGAGAATGAAATGGTTAATTCAATCTGCTCTAGAATGATAGTTTACAATCCCTGAATTCCAGCCCCCCACCCCTGCCACATGCCACTTCCTTTGACAAGTTTCTTTGTGCCCAGTTTACTTATCCATACTATAGAAGTTCATTGAGACTATACCTGTAGAGCTCTTTGTTAGGGCCAGAGTCTAACAAAGAGGCTAGCCTAATACAAGTTTTAACTATCATGTAGTCCAGGCCACAATCCCTGAGTTCCATGCAGATTCCTTTTCTGCTCCAATGGTCCATCTCTCCTTTGGAGGTCTCAAAGAATTACCATACTGGGTGGGGCTGTAGCTCATTAGTACAGGGCTTGTCTGAATTCCATTTCCTGCAACACACGGACACACACACACACACACACACACACACACACACACACACGTACCATCATCATTGTCGTCATGTTGCTAACTTTGTACCTCTTTCATTTGAACTTTCAAATGATCCTACTTGTTAGTTGACTCATCTTCATTAATTATGGCCACTGTCCCCATTGACATGCTGCAATAACTTAATGAAGCTAAAGGACTTGAAACATCCCTCTTACTCACCATATGTATACTGAGGACTAGAGTGTGCACTAAATCCATCCCACGGTGCACTTTAAAGTGTTTTTTATATATTGTATTTTGTGTATATTTTATCATAATGAAAAAATCTGAAGACATCTCTCCACTTCCTTGCCACCACAATAGTCTGGACCACTGTTTCTTCTCTTGTAAATATTGTCACAGACTTATGACTCAGATTCTGCTGATGCTTTGTGCATCGGAGGGAACTTAAGCTTGGGAACTTGTCATTTTAACAAGCAGAGCAAGCTTATTAAAGCTTGGGAATCAAACTTTCTTTTTTTCTTTTTTTCCTCCAAAGTTGTATACTAGCTTCATTTTTAAAGGGCTTGTGCTGCAGAATCAATATAAAAACACAAATTCCATCAGTTTCATAACAATTTTTTAAAAACCCAAAATGGAAAGTTAAGGGCAAGGGAAGTGGCCCCTACACAGGGGCACGGAGATCCCTGCTCATGGCATCAGGCCTGGCTGCAGGGTCCCCCAGTATTGCATTGCTGTTGCTACTAGGTTGAGAGACAGCAATTGTCCTTTGGGAGCCATGGTCATCTGGGTCAGGACCCTTACTTTTTCTGAGGTGCTCATGCTCAGCTTCTGCATGCCCCGGATCTTGTCCAGCAGGCCAGAGATGAAAGCCTCAGTGGGTTTGTAACAGTCAACCAACAGCTCCTTGACTCTAGCAGCCTGGGTATCGCCACTTTTCATGTCCAAGAGTTCATCCACATCTAGCTCCAGTTCTGGGATCTCCTCTTCCTGACAATCATAGAGATACGTGAGCTGGTCTAAGGTCCACTCCTTCAGGTTGAAACACTTCCACAGCTCCGTACTTGACAGTGACCTTCCCTTGCCTTCTCATCCAGCCCATCATCATCATCATCATCATCATCATCATTGATGCCCCCCCTCCCACCTTTGTCTTCGGGCCCATGGGGACTCTGGAAGTAGACGCTTCGCCCTGGCCCAGAGGCCGGGCAGTCAACTCTGAGACCCCCGCGGGGCCGCTGTGGCCAGGGCCACAAGGGCTCCCTGTGCTGCCGCCTCCAGGATGCCTGCTGGCTGACTCCACTCCGCGTCTGCACAGCAAGGGTGGCTGCAGGGGTGGGGCGAGGTGGGGCAGCTCAGGAATTAAACTCTTTCATCTGAAAAAAGAATCTTTTATGGGTTCCCCTTGTTTGTCTCCTTTTCCTTGACTTTAAAAAAAAAAAAAACCTTATATTTTAGCCAAAAATGTTAATTTGCCACAACATAGGAAGTGAGATTAAGATCACCGCCTGAGTTACAAGAAGGAAGTGTGGAGAACAGAGTCTCTAGATCAGTGGTTCTCAATCTGTGGCCCACATATCAGATATGTTACAATGCATGAAAGTAGCACAACTATAGTTATGAAGTAGCAGCAGGAATTATTTTATGGTTGGGGGTCATCACAGCATGAGGAACTGTATTAAAGGGCCACAGCATTGAGGAAAGTTGAGGAGCACTGCTCTAGGTTACACCTTAACTCAAGTTTTATCTCTACTACTCACTTTACCTACAAGTTTCATGGCCCCAAGTTACTTGGCCTCGCTGATCCTTGGCATCCTTATCCGTTAAAAGGAACATACAACTGTACAAACTTGTTGGAAGATTAAATAACAGATGAAAAGTGCTTAAGACTCTCTGAGAAGGTGGCAGTTGAACTTGAGCCTGCACCAACTTCTGTGTCTACAAGACATGATGAGTTCCAGGAGTACCAGGATCTGCAGATGCTGATATCTCCTACATGATTAAAATGGCTTGAGTCAGGTATAGTGTTACATACCTGTAGTCCCAGTTACTCAGGAACCTGAGATAAGAAAATCCCAAGAGTCCAGAGGTTCAAGACCAGCCTGGGCAGCATAGTGACATCATGTGTCAAAGGGGTAGAGGTGTGATAGCTGCATATTACCTGTGCACATTCTTCCTAATACTTTAAATCATCCCTAGATCACACAGATCAACTAATATTAAGTAAGCCCTAATATTAAGTAAGGAGAATTGCATTTTTAAAGAGAATGATGACAAAAAAGACCCAACATGTTCCATAAAGATGCATTTTTTCACTTATTTTTGATCCCTGATTTGCTGAATGTATGTATTTGGAGCCAACAAATATGGAGGACCAACTTTATTCATTTGCAACAAAGTTGAAAAAAAAAAGAGTCTTAGATCAGGTGTGGTGGTTCGTGCTTTTAATGTCAGCACTCTGGAGGCAGAGGCAAGAGACGTAAATTTGGGGTCAGCCTGATCTACACATCAAATTCCAGAACAGCCATACCACATAGAGAAAGACTATCTCAAACAAACAAGCAAGGGATAAAGAGTCTTTTCACTTGAAGAAAAGAAACAATACATATTTACAGCACAGTTTTCAATGCAAGTCAGGGTTTTTTTTTTCTCTGAACTTAGTTCAGTGGACAGCTTTTTGCAAGAGCTGTTTATATTCTTTTTTGTTTTTTTTTAAAAATATCATTAGAGTATACCAGTGGAGCGTTTAACCTTGGCAAGGTGAAGAGGCACTTCTTCCAAAGAGCCGGAAGCATTAGAGATAGCTGTATAGGGACAGATCAGATGGAAGCCAAAGGAGCCTCCTGTTAGCTGGCCTCATTCTTCTCAGTAACGAAGGAGATGAAGTCATCTCCTGAGAATGAGGGGGAGGACTGGGGTTGGGGGCTTGAGGAGAGGGCAGGAAGTCAGGAGCAGCTGCTGTAGGGAATGTGATAGGGAGTCAGCAAGTGAGGAATGAATGGATTGCTGACCAGTCAGAGGGGCCAGCTTAGGGTAAAGAGCAGTGTTGGCAGGGAACCTGGTGAGGAAGATTTCTGCAATGAGCCAAGCATGGAAACGGGCACCTCCAAGGAGTCACTTGGCACTACACATTAGAAAGGACAAGTGGGGTGGATGAAAAGATGGGTTCCTGCAGAAGTCTCTGGTGGGCGCATCAACGGTGAAACTCTCCACAGATCTGGGCTGAAAAAGGAGGTGATTTATTTATTCCTTCAGAAAACATGTGGTTACTACACATTTTATAAATATTTTTCAAGTGCTAGGCACCAGACAGAAAATGTCTGCACTCTGCCTAGGTCTCCACACAACTACTCACAAATATCCATCACATGCAAATTTACTTATGACTGTAAAAGACTGGAAATAACCTGAAATCCCTTAAAGGATAAACATGCTGTGGTACATCCTTGTAGTTAATTATTCAACAATAAGAAAAAATTAACTGCTGGAGACATGCAACATGTAGAGTATTGTACTGAGAGGAAGAAATATGTTTGTTGTAGGAAATGCAAATTAAGCTGTGACAACTGAAACTGGATTGTGGTTGTCTGGCTAGAAGAAGAGAGGTACATGGAAAGTAGAGGGTGATGGATGGTTTTATCATTTTGATTTTGGTAAATGACACACAGGTAAAAATGTGTTCCAACAGAGGATTTTAAATTCTGTGTACACTTTCTAACTTCAATTTTACCTCAAAGAGTTACACACACACACACACACACACAAAAAATACTTTTAAAAATTGACCTTATAAATCCTTCATGAAAATTACGCTATGCCTAGAAAACACAATAAAGTAATAAGTAAGTAAATAATTTCAGACCATTTCCACTGCAAAGTGATTATGCAGGGAAATAGAATGATGAATGGTGTGAAAAGAGGAGGAGTAGGTTAGATAAGATGGTGAATGACCACAAGGAAGTAGCCATGAAAAGGTGTAGTTGAAGGGATGTTCTAGGCAGAGGAAGCAGAACATTCAAAGGGTTTGAGGCAGGAAGGATGCTTTATATATTCAGAAACCAGCAACAAGATGAGTCAAGGCAGAAAGATAAGGGCAGGGTGGTCCTGTTCTGTAAGAGATATGTTCCAATACACTCAGGTTTCCAGAAACCACAACAGTATCAAGTCCTTTATCTCCCAACTACACACACACACACACACACACACACACACACACACACACACGCACACGCACACGCACACGCACACGCACACGCACACACAAACTTTGTGCCTTTTCCATCTTCTTTCTGCTTTTTCTTTCCTTTGGAGGAAGGTTGCACTATAGGCCATAAGCTGGGTTCAAGTTGATCCTCCTGCTTCAGCTTGCTAACTGACTGGGCCTACAGGTACATGACACTATGTCAAATTCTCTTTTCCATCTTTTGTGTTACATTTTTATTAGCTAAATTTGTTCTTTTTATGAAATAAAATTTTATTAATTAAATTTTACATATATAATGTTTTCTGATTATTCTCCTGGCAACCTCTCTTATCTGTTTCCTGCCACTGCTGATCACCCTCTCTCTACAAGTCCCTTCCTCATATTTGTGGTTTTTTTGTTTTGTGGCTCACTGAGTTCAACCAGGGTCATCCAGTGTGTCCATGTTTGAAACTATCAGATGGAGCCTGTCCAGTTTACCAGTGGGTACACAGCTGAAGACAATGACCCCCACCTCTAATCCATTAATATCTTATAGTACAGTAAAGAGGATTAGGGCCACATGAGCCTCTCCTGAATCCATATCTGACTATTAAAAGACTCACTCTTGTGTAGGCATACTGCAGGTAACCATAGCCACTGTGAGGTCATTACTGCGGTAGCTTCATGGTGTCCAGAAGGCAGCTTTGCACAGCTCCTCTCCAGCTTCCAGATCTCATATTCCTATTAAATTTATTTATTCTTTGAGATTATAATATGGTTACATCATTCCCCCCTCCTTCCAAACTTTCCCACACACCCCTCTTCGCTCTCTTTCACAAACTGTATTGCGTTTTTTGTACCCTCTCCCACCATATCTTTTTGCCTTAGAGGGGCTGTTATAAATGTCCTGTTTAGGGCTGAGCCCTCCACGTTCTGTCATTTCTCAGCACACTGAGCAGCCACAAGTCTCTGCTTATACCACCAAGCACTGCAGAGAGAAGTGTCTCTGACTCAAGCTAGGAGTGACCTTTTACTATGGGCATAAATATACAAGCCACACTATGGGCAGTGGCTGTCTTGTTTGAAGTCTGAGGGATGACAGCAAAACCAGGATGCATTTTTTCCTATATTCACAACTTCATAGACAGAGATTTGTTCTTATCATAGGTCTTTGTAACCCTAGCATTTGAATTTTAAAACTACATTTAGTAAGCTGAAGGCTTTCACTTGCAACTTACAATTTATCTTTAGCATATTCAAATTGCCAGCATCACTATTCTGGTTGTTATTGCATAGAAAGGAAAGTTACTTGAACCCTAATACTGCAGTAAATACACATTCAGTCTTATGGCTTGTCTGATAATTGAGCTAACTACTAAATGTCATATGGGCAGATAACATACAAAGTGTTACTATGCTGAACAAAGGGATGGATGACTGACACCCCGGTGGGACAGAGAGGACTGCGCAAAATCTTATTATACCACTTGTATTCATAAATGGTTTCTTTGTAACATTTCCCAATGAATATTTTTAGACTACAGTTTACTATGGGTGACTGAAACTGTGGAAAGCAAAAACTGAACAGAGGAAGCGCAGTGTCAGAAGATGATGTTTAGAGAACTTGGCAAGGGTCAAATAAGCAGGACTTTACAATCCTTATTTTACAGGCTTATTTTAATTGTGTGGATGATGCAAAGAAAGGCCTTGAGTAGAGGCAGGGGATGATATACTTTTAGGCTTTTCCAAAATAGTGTAGGACTATAGCTTATGCTCTATGCATTGTACTCTTTTGCTTTAGTGAGTGAGGGAGAAAGTCAAGAGACATAGGCTCTTCAACTGATCAGCCAGCCAATGGTCTTGCTAATGGAAACTCTTCAACTTCAAAAAGATGGTACCAGTTACTTGAGATTTAGCATAGAAAGTAACCTTGCTGATTCTGGAGCATCTGCCTGTAAGCAGGGCTCATTATTTGGCTGTGCCCTTGACTTGGTACAGGCTTAGAAAATGATAAAAACATTTTCATTCTCAAAACCCTAGAAGGGCAATGTCATATTTCTTTAGTCAGTCATCTCATCTTTCCTCATGGGTCCTGTTTGTGAAGGTAGCCTTTTTAGTGGGCAGAAGTTTAAAGAGAGAACACTCCAAAGGTTTCTGCGGTATTCTGCATACTCATAATTCATCCCATATTATCCTCATTCCCCCATCCCAGGAGGCTCTCTTGAAAAAACAGATGTGTTCCTAGACAGGTATTATTTTTTCATATCCCAAAGTCTTCCAAAAGCAGTAAGAATAAAGGAAAACAAACAGAAAAACAGAATTCTGCTCTTAAGAGCTCCAATATGATTGCTGTCACAGGTAACCTTATATAGGATTTGAAGGTACTCACATGAAGACCCCCTTGTCTCTTGTAGCTTTCTCTCTTTCCTAGGTATTCAAGAGTTGCCACTGAAAATACTTCCATATGGTTGTTTCTGAGATGCATCATAAATTAGATAGATATGAATGAGATTCTTGGATCTTGGCAGGAAGAGTTTGAAGCCTTGGAATTGGCAGTGATGGGGATAAGCTTATGCAAAGGGGAAATGAGGTAAATGCTAATCCCATAGTGTATAACATTCCTCAAGAAGTGGTCCTGTGAGTGTGAGGGGGCCTTAGGTCATTTATCTCCACTGCTTCCTGCCAGCACCCCATCCCCCGAAACTGCCACCTCTACCAGACCACATCCAGATCCAAAAAATAAAAAGCCAAAAGGAAATTCTTTGTGCATTGCTGCAAATGGACATCTTTTAAGTCAGGTATATGAGAATTTGGTAAATTACAATGACTGTGATCCAGTCTTTCCTGGCTACTTCAGTCTTTCCCTAGGATCCCAAGAATAACTGACAGCAAGATCCAAATGTTATACAGTGGATCCCTCAATACCCTCCCTACTCATATATAACCTTCCCTACTTATTTATAGCGATTTCTAGGTATGTCTAGTTGTAGCCTTCTACAACTAGAGAGTCTCTCCTTAGTTCACTTTCACATTGCTCCATGTGATCCATTTACGATGTAAATACTCCCAGGGGCTTCCTCGGAGGCAATGACAAAACTCAATTGTCTCTTTATAACTTAGCCATTTGCCCTTTTCTCTGACTTTAACTGCAGCGTGGCTTAACATGGCCAGTGTTCTTTGATAAAATGGTAATGTGTGGGGGGGAGGGTAATGTGTTTTACCACAGTTGTGCAAACATTGTTCAGTCTTCTCTGGATGGACTTAGTCAGAGAAAAAGATACACAAGGACACAGCTTTAACTGTGTCTCTGTCTTTTCTCAAAGCCCAGCTGACAGGACACTGAGTGGTGTGCTGTCTTATTCTGAGATTTTAGCACTGAAAAAATGAAGCGTCACCCTGACCACATTGTTTTGCCAGGAATGCTTCAGGTTAAATAGCAGAAGGACTAAAGGGTGACTTAGCATAAACTTCTCCCACAGCCATTTTTGATAAGCAGTTCAAGTTCACCTGGGGTGGCTGCTGGTTCATCCAATCTATTCACCTTTGGTAGCACTCAGCCGTGTTCCCTTATATGCATAAAACATTCTAGACTATTTTTCCTTTTACCTGTGTCACAAGATCCATAATTCCATGAGATAGTGCCAGTTACTTGGGGTGATCACTTGGGATCTGGTGAGATGATCCTGAATTTTTAGGGAAAGGCTAAGAGAAATGTAGCAGCTAAAAGATATGTGAGATCTTTGGTTTATGCCTTTGTTTTCCTTCCTTGGCAAATCAACACGGTAAGTTGAGGAGAACTATAGAATCTCCCAAATCCTGACTTTTTTTTCCCTATGCTCTACCACTCACTCTCTATGGTCCTATGTCTGATACATATACTATTATAGTCATATATTAAATGAGAATTCTGGGCCTGGAGGCAAAGGGGAGTAGAATGGTGAGACAGACATGGTTTCCTACCCAGCCAAGATTCTGTGAATGGGGGAAGTGGGTTAAGAACTGTGATAGCAAATCCAAAAAGATAAGCAGGAGATGTACTCACTCATTAGTGGGCTTTAAACAAAAAGCAAAGTATGTCCAAGCTGCAAACCACAACCACTGAGCAGCTTGGGATCTGAAACACCTTGGACCAGCACCTTGGAGCACATTACCTCCAGAGCCCAGTCTTGATGTTGGGGTGAGGAAAATGAATCTGCCTGGAGTGGATGCTGAACTAAGCCACATTGGGACCTTGGGACCTCCTGCCCTTGCTGGGGAGGAGATAAAGTGATGGGAGGGGCGGGAGGGGGAAGGGAGTTTGAACAAGGGGATACATGGATAAAAAAATATGACTTTGTTCATAATAAACACACACACACACACACAAACATGCACAAACATACACAAAAGAACTGTGATCGTTGCTGGTTGAGTAAGATGTTGCCAGTGTTCTTTGGGCGGTCAGAGTGGATTCTACAGATTGTGGAATTTTCTCTTTCCTTTATCTCCCCTATTTAACCTTCTAAAGAAGAAAAAAAATATATAAAATGAATGCTTACCTATCTGTAGCTGCTGCATTTCTTCTGACTATTCCCCATTCATGACCTCATTTCATAGTCAGGCTTGCTAAAGCTCTGGGGACCTGGGCCCAGAGAGGCTAAACGGTTCACTCAAATAAAGAATACTGGGTAATTGGCAATGCCATGGCTAGACTCCAGTTCTGGGTATTCCTAGTCCTCTGCCTCTCTCCAAGACATCACAATACTCTTGTTTTAACCACCAGGCAAGATTGCTTGGAAAGCAGCTCAAGCCCTTTCCTTTTTTCAGATTCAAATCCTGTGCAGATCATGGATTTGTGGTTGTGAGCCAAGCCTTTAACGGCTGAGCTATCCCTTCAGCCCCAGATCATGGATTTATAAAAAGCAATGACAAACTGAAAAGAAGATGGTAACTGCAAACAAATGAAAGGCTCCATTTATATTCCTCTAGAAAACCAAAATGTACTACACAGAGGTATGCTTGTAATGGAAGAAAAGCTTCTGTTCATTTTTGTGCTGCTCACGAGCACTTTGGCATCCTGTAATGCAAATATTGCTTAGGGTTCTTCAGTTGAGAGCCTCAAGTTACAGGAAGCATGGCTCTTCTGCTTCATTATTGTTACGGAGCAAAGATCTGAACCTGAGTGGAAATAGGATATATGTGTGCAGAGGAGGAAAAGAGAATATCAGGTGGGGTGAAAATTGATCACTTGTATTTATTTGAAAGGTTTGCCACCTTTGAAATCAGATAAGGGCGCCTCTAAATCTTCCAGACTTAAAGAGTAACCTTATGTCATTTGAGGCTACATTATCAAAACTGAAGGTTCATGCCATGTATCTTTTCTCTTGTCTATGTTTTGTTGACTATGACAAGATTACTTCAATGCTATGGACACCCGGTTGGCAGATAGATATCTGAGTGCCCAAACTTCTGAGGAACTTCATTATCTGGAGCAAACTTTCAACTATGAAAGTATTTGACAAAACCAACTAGACGGTAAAACAGTTCACTCTCCCTTCAGCCCATTTACTTCTCTGGAAAGGAGCCTTCTGTATAGCTATTGTGTGTAGTAATTCTTAAAGGGCACGTAAGTCATTGTGAAAAGGTTAAAAAGTACATCTAACATCAGGACTGACTTGACACGATATTATTTCCACTAGTAGCACTGTAATGCTTTTTTGTGAGTATTGTTTCAACTCTGTCTAGCTTATTCTTCTTTTTTCTTTTTTATTATGAACAAAGAAGTCACACTTTCTATCCTTGTGTATCCTTATTCAAGGTCCCTTCCCCCTCCCACCAAATCAGGTCACTCTCTCTTCTCCACATTAGTTTATTCTTTTATTTTTAGCAACACATACTTATGAATGTTGGTAATGATTACAAATACACTTCCCAAGTTTCAGTACCTGAAGCATCCATCACATTTCATTTCCCAAAACAACCCTTTTGCTCAATTATGTCAAAGAAATGAGTGGCACTACTGCACTTAACAACACACAGTGCTGGTGATTGCCTCCCGTGTCTGTCAATGTGGCTGTGTATCTCTGCCCTTCCTCCACAGCTTCTTCAGGCCTCCCTATATGGCTACAGTGGCTCTCACAGCATCTTATATCTTCCTATCATTGTCCTGGACTCCTGCCAAATTCTCAGCCCCCACCTTTAAGAAAAGGAGGTGACCTTAGGTCTAGAACTGGGACTGGAGAAGAGCCAATGAGGCAATGCCAGCATAGCTTCAAGGAATGAAGCCTGGGATGAAAGTAAGTTCATTTAACTTATTAATAGCTCCAGTAAAACATCAGATGAGTTGGAAGGTCAAGGGCAATGGCTTGAATGAGGTTTCTACATTATCAATGCGTGTAACTAACCCATAAATGTCTTTGCTATTCTATTATTGACAAATCAATTGTACTGAAGCAAATTGGCTGACTTTTAAGAAGTGATTTCATATGTATTTGATGAAGTCTAAACCATTATAATGGGTAGAAGAATTTCAGCCCTAAGCAAGTTAGTTTCTGATAACCTGGAAACAAGGAGAATGACTCAGAAAATATTCACTTCTAGAGCCAGATATAATGGTGCAGGAGGATGATGAGTTCAAAGCCAGTCTAGGCTACAAAGTAAGTTTGGAGTGAGCTTCAATTGTATAGTGAAACCCTGATATACCTTGCATATAAAAACTTGCATATAAATTGTATAGTGAAAACCTGATAAACCTTGCATATAAAAACTAAAGGAAAACACACACCTCTGACTTCAGGTGATATGTGTAACTCTTATATCATTATAAATGTAGCTATAAAATTAGCTTTGCTTACAAGTAGTACATAGGGGACAGAGTTATTTTTTAATTACACTAATGTTTGAGTTTTATATATGTGACATCATTTGTATCTACATCACCCTCTGCCTCCAACTTCTTCCATTTTTGAAGGCTTTCATTTTAAATGTACATCCTGAAAGAGGTAGGAAATCCTTAATTAGCACTGTCATAATTAAAAGTGATGAAGAGGCAATAAAGCTGTTATAACTTCTGAAACACATTTTAAAATCCATTTAGGTATAGAAAATTGTTTACCATGTTGCCCATTCAGGTCTTGAACTCCTGAATTCAAGTACCTTTTTACCTCAACACCCTCAGTAGCTGGCCTCTCTGTATATGTTCCCTTCTTTCCCTCATTCTACATTTATCATATTTTGTCTACCATAAATATAGATGTTATAACCACCCAGTTCCCAAACATCATCTCAAAGTGAAAAATAAACCATTCTTTGTCTATCCAGTACTGGCTCTCAAGGCTGGGATCTTTGAGACAAGAGTCTTAAGTTATTGTTTAACAACCTTTATTATCTGCCTGCAACATTCCCCAGAGTTACAGAGCTGGGGATGACTAACCCTCATATTGGACGAAGCACACACTGCAGTAATAATTGAATCAATATAAGAGAAGCATTTGGAATCATTAAGGCTAAGCAACTTGTAATGATTATCCAAGCCAGATGTTCAAATTACTAGTACTCAGACCTTTGGGATGACAATTAGGAGGACAGGGAGAAAGAACACCATATCCCCGGGGCCATAGATCTTCCTTTCCCATTGAACCTTCCCTCCCTTTAGTCCATTCTATCCCACAATAGTGTCTCCCTAATAGCCTGCTGAAGAGAGAGAGAAGACAAAGATGTCTGAAGTCTCTTCATGTTCTTTGTCTCTGTCCCCAAGGCAACAGAAAGCTGAAGCTGCTGCAGCCGGCCTGGCAGTGATGGCTAACCCGGTTACTGTGCAGAGTGAGCAGTCCTTGGCAACCCCTGGAGCAGCTCTGCCAGTTAGGCGGCCCAGAGTTCTGCTAGACTTCATTGCTTCGATTCAACGCCAAGTGTTGGACGTGCTGGATTCTGTTCTCAGAAGGCTGGAGCATGATGTTGGGGCTGGCTGAAGACAAGAGAGCAGAGGCAATTTAATTCAGTTGCATGTGCGGGGTAGGAGTGCAGGAGAAGGGAGGAGAGAGAGAAAGTGGTCAGGTGTGAGTATGGCGATGCATCTCCTCCCAGGGCCTTGCCTTGAAGGTGTTCTGACCTCTCATCATCCTCTGGGCCTCGGGTAAAGCAAGCTCTGAAAGGGCAGTGAAAAAGCAGGAGCTAGGCCCAGGGATAAGCAAACCCAGGACAGTGGATCTAGACCCGCTCAGCGCCCTGGGCTGTCGCAGGCAGCGCCCCCGGTACGAGCTGGTAGCCGCCCTCAGCCAGCAAGCCCTGGCCATTCTCGGGGTCTGCAGATGCTCCAGCGGCGGGGACCCATTCCTGCTCAGCGGCGCAGGCCAGGGGTGGCTCGTCCTTGGCCTCGACAAGCTTGCGAGAGCGAGTGTAGGCCAGGATGAGGCCTCCAGCTAGGCAGGCATAGAAGATCATGATGAGCAGGATGTAGAGATAAGCATCGTTGCCCTTGGCGCTGGTCACCTCGCGGCCCACGAAAGGGTCAGGTACGACCCCCATGCCCATGCTCGGGCGGGGGCCGGCACCCAGGCCGCTGGCGTTGCCCCGATGGTGCAGCTCCAGCAGCAGGCGGTTCAAGAGGGTTTGCAGCCTTTGGCTCTCGCTGCAGTTCATGGCGGTTGGAGAGGGACACGGAGGCTCCAGGACGCCTTTGACCTTTCCCCCAGGCGAGGGGAAGCAAGCAAACAAGGGAACAGGCAGAGCAGGCAGGGTGCAGAGACTTCAACAGTGAGGTAGCACCCAGCTCCCTGGCCGGCCGCAGTGGCTGGGGGCGCGGGCCTGGGCCTCCTTATCCCCTCATCCCCGCTCCCCCTCCCCTTCCCCACCACGCCCCCTCCAGCCTGCTACCGCCTCTTTCCAGGCTCAGACTGTCTCGCCACTTAGGGGAAAGGGGACAGCTGGTAGGGGGAGGAGAAGGGGACAAGGGATGGGGCGAGCCCAGAGGAGGAGCGGAGGGGGTGGGGGCTCGGAATGTGCAAGGCCTCAGGCAGAAAAGGTTGGCAAGGCAGCATGCTGGGGCCAAGCCTAGACCCTGGGCTGCGGAAGAGAATTCCTTCCAAGTTCTAGCCATCAGCCCTGCAGGCCTGGCTTTGGCCCAGATACAGCAGCCGCCTGCCTCCCCCAAGGCAAGACCTGCCCTGAAGTGCCCAAGGAAGACTTCAGATGTTTTCCATCAGCTCTAGCTGGATTGTAGCAGCTGAGACCCCTTGTTCACATCCTACACCAGCTATTCACTCGGTCAAGGTCTGTTTAGTTCCCAGTCCTCACACTTTTTCTCACGCTCTCCCACCCGTGGTCTGAAGAGAATATCGTATTCAGAAAATACCCAGGTCAAATTTGGTGCCTGGGGGATCAGGTCCGTCCTTTAGAAAGCCAACACAGGGGAAGACTCCCAGATTGTTCAAATGCTTCCTGATGATATAGTCGGCTGGGAGGTAGTCTTGCTCTGAAATCACAACTTGACAGTCACCTGTGTGTCTTAAGATGTCTGTGTTTTACGCACAATGTAACCTTGTTTCCTATGGGTAAGCCATCCTCCCAGAAATGAAATCAAATTTTACCATTAGGAGAAGCAGGGATAACAAAAAGTCTATTACTGTACTCCCTAGATGTCTCAAAGTCTGAAAAATGCCATTTCCAGAAGACATCCTTACTCTCAGTCAAACTAACACACAGCTATGTGGCTCTCCAGGGCTTGATAATAGTGTCTAATGGCTTCTGGAATGGTCATGTTTCCTCAGGAAGGCATCTTCTGGAAGGAGAAAACAAGGCACTCTGACAAACATCAGTTTCAGGTATGTCTAACCTGAGAACTGTGGCCACATGCCTCATGGGATATATAATAGTTATGACTGTAGTCCAACACACTGGTATATGGCAAAATCATGTCTTGAGCCAAAACTTTGGACTGTGTTGAGAAAGTCCAAAGAGGTCATTTGCAAATAAGAGAAGTAAAAAAAAAAAATGAAGTAGTTGTGGTCAAGTCTGACTGTATAGAGACATATACATGAGCAAACAGCAGGAAAAAGTCCACGCCCTATAGACATTCACCAGACTAGGCAGCCTGATCAATAAATACCATTTGATTCAGAAGCCAAGCTGAAAGTGCCATAGGATCTTAATATTTATTTTTATGTGTTTGAGTATTTTATCCACATGTGTTTCTGTATCTGGTGCTCGTGGAGGCCTGAAGTGGATAACATATCACCTGCAACTCGGAGTTGCACAAGGTGGGGAGATTGTGCTGAGATTTGATGTGGGCCCTCTTAACTGCCTAGCCATCTGTCTGGCCTTGCCAATGTGTTTTGAAGAGCTTTGCTGGCACCTTTGCTCCAGCTTGCCTGCATCTTACTCTCCCCTCAGGGACCCCAAAACTTACAGGTGTTTAAGTGAGGTGGGTACCAATCTATCTAAGTGTCGCAATTTGGAACAGGCCACGTAGACATTCCACATGACTTGGACAGGTGCCTCAGGCTCTTCTCACCTCAGAGGGGCTCAGGACAGGGAATGGCTGTTAAAGTGACTTGGATGATGAGTGCCACAAGACATCATTAGGGACTTTCCAAAGCAGTAACTATCCAGAGATAAAACTGTTAAACTAGAAGACTCCTTTTGTCTGTTAAAGGATGCCTAAAAATATCTAACATTTGGGTAGTACTTAAGACAAAAATGCTCCTCACCGCAACATAAAGAATAACCAGTTAACCTTGGACTTTTCAACAGCTTCATGAACTCATAAAATTACTGTCATTTTCCAAAAGGGAAACAGATTAAGAAAGTCAAGTAGCCATGCCAAAACTATAAGATTTTGCTGGGCATTAGTGGCACATGTCTTTAATACCTGAACTTGGGAGGCAGAGACAGGTACATCTCTGTGAGTTTGGAGCCAGTCTGTCTATGTACTGAATTTCTTTTTTTTTTTTTCCTTCTTTATTTTGTATTTATCAAAAAAAAAACACAGTAAAAAGAATTTAAAATGCGGAAGAGTTAACAATAACTATACAGAGGATAAGAATGATAAGCATGGCTTATCAAGGGTGGAAATACAAATAAGATTGCTACACATACATTTTTTTGTGTTCAGCTTTCCCTCTGAATTTTTTTTCCATCCCTGTATATCCTTATTCAAGGTCCCTTCCCCCTCTCACCACATCTGGTCATTTTTCTTCTCTGCAACTCCCCATCCCCTCCCTGGGCAGGGAGCAGACAGTCCTATGGTCCCACTGACCCAATAATGCTTGGATCAGTCTCCACTCCTGGCCAAATCCAGTTTTGTCCCCCCTCCCTCAAGAGTGAGTCTGGTGTTCCTATAGTTGGAGTGGGTATGTACTGAATTTCAAGGCAGCGAGGGCTATGTAGTGAAACTCGGACTCAAAAACATAAGATTTGATCTTCTCGCCCCTACTAAATTACTCTCCTTACATGGGTCGGGTCTGTGAGCTGCATCTCTCCTCCTTTGTCCAGTGGTTTCTATCAAACCTCTCTTTTTATATGTTGACCTGTGAGCTCCTGGTTAAATTCAGGGGTCTCTCTTCAGTTGCCCCTTTAACCTCAAAGGTAAATTTGTTACTGCAACCACCAAGTCCTTCCTGTCACTGGACTAGCCTTGGCACGCCTGGCATTGCATTCTCAACTTTCTCATCTTATCTCCCTGACCCATCACTCTGTTTTCTCCTCTTCTTTATTCCTCCAATTAACTGTTGGAATCCCTGACCTCTCAGCCCTCAGCTATTCTCTTAATACCCATTTCCTTGGAGAGTGTCTCCTTACATAGTTTCACCTGCTACCTGGCAAGTATTTAGTCAAATTTGAATCTCCAGCTCTGATTCTTTCTGCATAGAATCTCTCAGATCCATCCGCTTCTTCCTTTCTGGTTTTATTGCCATGAGCTTAATCCGTGCTCTCATTACCCAGGTCAAACTTGCAGACTGAGAGTCGCTTGGCAAATCTCCCTGCTTATAACCCAACCCTCCCAGCTTTGGCATCACTCCAGCAATTCACTCTAGATTCTGAGGCCTGAGTTGTTCCCCCTTGGCTTCTTTAATGGAACTCAATGTTCTTCAGTGGGCCTTACATTCTTACCATCATCCTTATTAGGAAAAACAGCATATTTCTTGAGTTTCTCTCTAACACTTTGCACGTTTTTGCCTTCCTCAGAATGAGAAAGAGTGAGGTTCAGTGGCACACCCCTATAATCCTAACATCTAGGGCTTCTCCAAGTTCAAGACCAGCCAGGGCCACATAGGAAGAGCAGGTCTCAAAAGCAAACAAAATGAATGCTACTGCCTGAAGGAAGTCTTGTTCCATACTCCTGTTTGCACTGCCCAAGTTTTGACCATCCATACCTCCTGAATGTCCAAATTTAGACTGCAACATTAAATGCAGAAATTCTTTAAAACATAAAGCACCCCCTAAATCTATTGTACATGTTCTCCCACCTGCATATGTGTATAGCTATGTATGCATGTACACTGGCTGGGTAATCTGTCCTTCTCATTTAATATGTGTGCATTTTTTCACATTATTTTCTCTTTTCTGAAAATATAATTTCACTATTTATACAACCTTCCACACAATGGATCTACTATCACCTATTTAAATGAGTCATTATTGTAATATTTCTGCTACTTCTAAAACTTCATTATTGATCCTAGACTTTATAGATTCATGTCATTGTGTATGTGTAGATGACAGGAAAGCAGAAGCAAAGCAGTCCAGAACAATAGTTCTCAACCTGTGGGTTGAAACCCCTTTGAGGGTCAAATGACCCTTTCCCAGGGGTCACCTAAGACCATCACTAAACACAGATATTTACACTGCCATTTACAGCAGTAGCAAAATTAAAGTTATGAAAGAACAATGAAAATAACTGTATGACTAGGGGTCACCACATGAGAAACTCTGTTAAAGGGTCACAGTGTTATGAAGGATGAAGACCACTGATCTAGGGGAACAAAAAAAATCAAATGGAGAGGAGAGAGGGAAGAAAAGGGGGGCAACCCCATATAGGGGAATATGCTTAGAGTACATAATGTACTTGAATAAAAATGACCACATGTAACTCAGTATAAAAATAAATTTGAATCCATGAAAGTAGTGTTTTGTTGAAAACATACCAGGATATGCTTAATTACACAAAAAGAAAGCATTACCAAAACAAGAGCAAATTACTAATGTGCAGTCCTTTTGGATGTGGTGGATGTGCATAAGAGGATGGAAAGAGAAATGAAATAGTGATAAAGTTTAAATAGGCCAATCTTCAGAAAGAGAACATCATGTGAGGAGGGGAAGGGTCTGGCCTCCCTTTATATACCAGGGACTACTGAGCATCTCTTCAAATCCCAGCCCCAGAACAGCCCTGAATGGCTGAGAAAACACTCTGCTTCCCCTTCCACACTTAATAAAACTGATTTTATCAGACAGGGATTTCTTCTTAATCCTCCCTACCTATCCCATGTCTCCTAAATAATCTTTTGTTTTTCCATCATCTAGGACTGCTCACTTATTTTTTGAATAGTAATTACACATGTTGGCAAAGGAAAGTCATTTATGATTATATATTTGGGCATTAAAATTGTTTAGAAAAGGTTCTGATCTATGTTCAGATTGTCTCAAAAATACAATTGAAGCACCATGGGCTAGGAAATGCTTTCCCCATTCCTTGAGACTATGAGTCCTTCTTGCCAACAGAAGTTCCATGGAAGTTGGTGGAATGAAACTTTGTTGGGTTTGACTACTTGCTGAAGGACAGGCACAGATGGCAAAAAGCACGGGAGTCCAGAAGGTTGGGAAAGCCACCATTCTGGAGAGGAAAGGCTTCATGAAGTATCGAGTGTTGCCTGAAAACACATCATTTTGTCCTTCTTTCAAGCATGTATTCACCCAACACTTTTCCCATGTTACCCTGTACAGTGCCCTGTGTTGGGTCCTAGAGACAGATACATCAATGAATGAGTCACATAGAAGAACAGTCTGTGGCTTTTTAACTCTCCCAGCTGCATTTTTTTGTGAATCGGAAACAAGCAGGGAGTACCAGGACATGCAGTGAGCTGGATGAGCAGTGGACAAGGAACCCAGACAGAAGTTGGGATTAGAAAGAATTGTGTCTCTGGACAGAGGCTCAAAGTACTAGAGTGCAAAGCCTTTGCCTGAAGTAGCCTCCAGGTGGCCTCAGTTGACTGTCTGCTTTGTTGCTTCTTACCCAACAGGCTCCTACCAATACCATTTTGAGGCTCTGGCCTGCCACACGCCATCTAGCTTGTCAGATCCTAAATTAGCGGTACCTATTCCTCACTTGACCATCCCTCCACCAATATCCATTATCTTTATCAGTACACTCTTAATCACTTTGCTCATATCTCAGCATTTGCTCATTTTCACCTTTTGAATTAAAATATATGCACAATCCTCCATATAAATATTAATTATACATTTTTCTTGTTCGTTAAGCCAAGCTTTATTGATAAAGTGGAATTAGGAATATTTTACTAGGAACAGCAGCAGGCCCAGCCAATCAGGATAGGAAAAGAATGTGGCTGTATCCTACTGTGTAGGAAGCTGCTGCTTACCAATTAGTAACTGAATGTAAGGACTCATAAAGAGGTGCAAAGTATCAAGGCATCTCAGCCCAAAACTTGATTCTCTCATGAATATATGGTCTCAGCTTCAATGCTCAGCTACAAGGAGAGGGTGTCCTAGATACAGGTAAGAAGGAATGGCTATATTAACAAGGTATTCCCTTGCCAGAACACAGTTTTTTCATAATTCCCTGAATGTTCAGCTTTATAAGATTTTTTGGAATATTTAATAATCATATGCACATGAGCATCTAGCTATGTTGTTGCTGCTTTCCCTATCCCAACTCCAAGTCCAAACACAGCATGACTAGATCTGGTGTGTCACACATGCTGAACATTTCCTTTATCATTGGTAGTGATGTTAAAGCAGTTCGTAATTAAATATGAGCCCTTTTGTAGAAGGACAAATACACTTCACAAAAAAACAAAATCATATAGCAAAAATTGCTGGAGTCTGATATACAAGATGGATTACTATTTGAAATCAGGTTTACATAAGTCTCAAATTTACAATTAAAAAAAATCCATTTTGGACTAGCCGCTCCACTGCAAAAGTTCTCTGGTGTAGTTCCTCACCCATGTAAAGTTGATGATGGATGTTAAATGTTGAGCTGTATTCTTCTTTTGGAGGTGAAGGTGAATCCATGGCTAGATGGCTTTACCACAAATCATCAGCGGATGAAGAATCGTTCTCATTACTTTTGGAAGGATTCAGTCTATTGTAAATGGTTTCGATTACATTCCGTTTGCTTGCCAATTCACCCCCTGGTGGGAGGCTGGGGATGTTCTCGCTAGATAACACTTGTAGCACTTGGACTAAGTCAGGGAAACCTTCTTCCTGTTCCTTTATGATTTCTTCTACTCTACTTTCTAAGTACTTGTCCAGCTCTGCCTCCTTCTTCACGGCTTCCTCTGAGACTTTAGGTGCATTGGGGAAACAGATCAAAATCACACTCATGTTGTCTCGACTTCCCTTATACAAACAGGTATCTACTACTTCATTGCAAACTCTCTCAAGGTCATCAGTGACTTCAAGTCTGGATCTTACAAAGTCACAGAGCTCTTGGTTTCCTATGACATCCCAGATACCATCACATGCAAGAATAATGAACTGATCATACTCTTCAGACCTTTGAACATTATGGACATCGGGCTCTGGTGAAACCATCTGTTCTGTAGGACCTTTTCCACTGACACATTTGTAATCAAAATCTCCAAGAGCCCTTGACACAGCCAGAGAGCCGTTTACTCGCTGAATCATCACAGAGCCCCCTGCATTCAAAATTCGTTCTTTTTCCTGTGGATTACTTGGTTTGTGATCTTGGGTGACAAAGTGAGCTTCATTATTCCTACAAAGTAAGCCTCTCGAGTCCCCACAGTTAAGGAAATAAGTATGGTGGGGAGAAATTAAGACCCCCACAACTGTTGACCCACTTCTATCCGCACCATGTTTCTTCTCTGACATAAGTCTCATGTGTTCATCAATCTCCAGAAAGCCTCTTCTGATCCCGTTCTTTACATTTTGCACAGAAGGTTCTCCTTCAGAGCTTTTAAAATCCTGGTTATTGGTGATGTAATGTAACAAATGCTGAGAGCTGTATTTGGCAACTTGAGAACCAGCATGCCCATCATATACAGCAAAGAATGACCATGTCTCAAGTCCATTTGGCAAATTGATCATAGCTGTATGTGCATCCTCCATTTGAACTCGCCAGCCTTGCATACTGCTTAGACCAAAACGCAATCCATTTCCCTGCCCCTGGGCATTATACTTTTCCATCTTTGGCTTCTGTAAAAATGCTCCCATTATGATTTGATCCTTTAAAGGTCCCGGGCAGCCGTGAGAGGCCTGCTCCCTTGGTCGACCAGAATGGCGGCGGCGACCTCGACCCGGCACAGGGTCGGGTGGCGGCTGCGGGGTCTGGACTAAGGAGGGGGAAGAGCCAGGTTGGGTCCTGTCCCGGTTCTCGGAGCCCTCGCGGCTCAGATCATCCTGGCATCCCAGTAGGAGGCCGAGAACAGGGCCCGCGGGAAGCGGAGGAGGCGTCGAGGACTCATCACTGGCCGCCCCACCAGCCTGGGTACCCCTCCCCCCCGCCCCAGCTACTCGATCCCGAGCTGCCGATCAGGCCGGCACAGAGACCACAGCGTTCTTAACTTTACATTAAAAAAAAAAAAAACCGACAAATGTTAACATGTCCTGACCACCACTCAAAGTTCCTCCTTGTCCTTCCCTAAGCACTTGCCTCCTTCATGCAAAGGCAAATGCTTTGTGGAGTTTTTCCACTGTTGATTAGTCATGCCTGTTAATGGCGGGTCATAATAGATAGAATCTTACAGTGCTCTGTCCAGCTCTGTAGCAGAAACTCCTAGCCCAGTCCCCAGTCCGCTACTGCCCCGACAGACACGGAGAACACGGGCTATTTAAATGAAAATAAATTGCATGTTCCACCTAATTTTTAGTGGTTTCTGGTACAAAAAAGTCATTTTGCTATACATTTCATTTTTAATTATTGATTACTTTCAAAGAGATGGACAATATAACAAAACTCAACGTGCACATATATTATTCGATGAAAATTTTATTGAGCACTTACTAAGTGTCAGGCATGCTAAGACTGAAGTATAGCTGCCCAAAAAAGTCCCAGTACTATAAATATTAGTGCCAGAAGAGACACATAACAAATATACATGGGAGTGCTAAGTTCGATGAGCAATAAAACATAAAGAGAATAATAAAGGAGGCTATGATTTTAGATACATAAAGACTATGTATGTTCGTGTGTGTGCACACACTCATGTACACATATGTGTGTAGCACCACACCTAGCTTTTTTGTGGATCCTGTGAATTGAACTAAGGTCCCCATACTTCCAATGCAAGTGCTTTACCTAATGAACTATCTTTCTAGCTTAAAAATACTTTAAAAATTAAATGATCCCAGTTGTACATATTGAAGGCATTTAGTGTGGTATCTCCACACTGCACATAGCACACATTAGTCACACCCATTCCTTTCCACCCACCACAGTAAACAGTATTCTAACTTGAGGTCAACTTTTACGCTCTATGTGAGCAAGGACAAGCAACACTTGACCTTGTGTCTGCCTTCTTCGGCTTCATATGCAGTCTTTCAGTTCTACTTATTCTGCTGAAATAGCCTGATTTCACCCTTCTGAATGGCTGTGCATGGTAGGGGGTTGAGTAAGACTGAACCCATAGGTTCATATATTTGAAATGAAGGTTCCCAGTTGGTGGACTGCTTAGGAAGGATTTGAAGATAAGGTCTTATTGGAGGAGGTGTGTCACTGTGGGGTGGGCTTTGAGATTCCAAAACCCCAGACTAGACCCAGGCTCTCTGGCTCTCTCTGCCACTAACTTGCCAACAAGAATGCTCTCAGCTACTGATTCAGTGCAATATCTGCCTGTCTGCTGCCATGCTCCCCACCTGAACTCACCCTCTGAAACTGTAAGCAAGCCCCAAGTTAAAGGCTTCCTTTTCTAAGTTGCCTTCATCATGGTATCTCTTCACAGCAATAGAATAGCAGCTAATACAATGTGCATATAGCATATTTTCTTTATGTAATCATTTGTTGATAGGTATCTAGGCTGTTTCCATATCTTAGCTGTTGTGAACAGCATAAACACGGGCAAACAATTGCCTCCTCTGAATGCTGGCTTCATTTCCTTTGGCTACATATGAAGGAGTGGGATAGTTGGCTCATGTGGTCATTATACATTTAGGTTCTTTTTCCAGGTACCCCCAACTCATTTTCCACAGTGGCTGCACTAAACTGCATTCCCACCAACAATGTATAGCACTCCCTTAAAAAAAAAAAAGAGACTTCTTTTATTTAGTCAAGTGTTTTCAACAATCATCAATGCTCTTGCAAGTATCTGTAGTCTGTTCCTTAGCATTGCTGAGCAGTACTTGATTGCTGGACTCCATGATGTTTTTTTATTCATTTTCCTACTGATGCACACATAGACCATTTCTCTTTTCTTACTATTAGAGACACACTGCTCTGGGTGGTATTAAAGAAATCCTCTTCAGGATATATGCATCCTTTTCCTTAGCTAAATACCCAGGGGTAGAAATTCTCACTTGTAGAAAAGATGAGGTTTAGATTTATAAGCAACTGACAAACTGTTTTTGAAGTTTTATGTGCCCACAGTAATGGATGAGGAATTCAATCTCGTGATTACTTTTGCAGTCCTTCACTTCATTCATATACACAACCTTGTCTTGCATCTATGAAATGGATTTGTTTCTGGACTTCTAAGAAGGGAAAGTCTGGTTTTAGGTCTTAGCTGCCCTGAAGTTTGATAAACACTAAGTGAACAACCACACAAGTTCCTAAGATGTGAGCACTGGCCCTGGGGAATAATCACTTTTACTGAAAGTGTATGTGCGCTATCACTGTGTTAAGCACTTTCCATGAGGAATCTCAGTCAGTCCTTAATAGCATCTCTGTGCAATAGGTACAGCACCATTCCTATTATGTAGGGAAGAACCCTGAAGCCCGATAGGTGAGGAAACAGAGGTGCTCAGTAACTTGTCCCAAGTAACATAGGTGCCCAATCTACCTGAATCAAATCTTCACAACCCTGATATTGTCTGTGTCCAAAGGATAGCAGAGAGAAAGCGTTTCTAAGTAGGTTGTCTCATCAGCCTTCATATTTTATGTACACTAAGAAAACAAAGGTAGGGATAGAAGAGATTTAGGAGTCACCAGAATCTAAACATACCATTTTTCCAGGCAGAGAATGTTTCCATTCCACTGCTCAACCTCCTTCCATGCTTTGGGAAATATTTGATTTTATTTCTAGCTTGTTAATGGTTCCAAGGATCTACAAAGCACCTGGAGCTATTTGAAAAGAGTGCATGCATCTAAAAGCATGAAATAAGGCTACCCTTCCCTTTGGGGCCAAGACATAGGTCATAAAATGAAATTGCTGGTTAAATTTGTGCCAAATCCTGCCTGGACATTTTCTGGAAAATTTCCACTACTCGTTTAGTCTTCTCTTAACACAAGAAGAAAACAATGTGCTGCTAGTGGGAATGGAGTGGGAAGAGGAAGCCTGAGAGGCACTTGGACTCCCACAGCACCATCTGGTGGTGAACTAGAGTTTTCACGTCTCTTCAGGACTTTTGCAATTATTATTTTCTAGTGGCTGGGGGCCAGAGAGAGGACTCTTTCCTGCTGAGGTGAAGATAAAATTCCCAAGAAGGCAAAGAAACGGCTGGTGCAAGCTAGACCATTATAACAGAAGGGTGCAGAAACACTGTAGAGGTCAGTAGCAAGGCAAAGTACTTAAGAAAAGCAGATTCATGGGTGGAAGAGATGGCCTAGCAGTTAAAAGCACCAACTGCTCTTCCAGAGGACCACCCACATGGCAGCTCACAACTGTGTGCAACTCCAGTTCCACACTCTCACACGGACATACATGCAAACAAAACATCAATTCTATACAATAAAATAGTAATAAAAAAATCAGGTCTAGCTGGGTGACAATGGTGGTGGTGGTGGCAAAGAGGCAGGGGGATCTCTGAACTCAACCAGGACAGCCACAGCCACCCTGTCTCGAAAACTAGAAAAAAAATTTGCAGAGCCAGTCTCATATAAACCTTTGAACCTGTGCCTGAGATGCATCTTGGCCACCTGGAAGCTGTTACTTCGTGCTATATATCTCTGTACTCTAGTTTCCTTAGACGCACAATGGAGATAACAAATGCGTTTACCACAGGAGTTGTGGCAAAGGTTGAAGACAACAGTGCTTGTACTTATTGCACACAGCCATGGCTATTTTATTCCTGACAATAAGGTTGTGGCACTGGAACCAGGACAGAGGTGTTTAACTGAACAGGGGAGAACTATCATGCCCGAGATGAGCTTCAACAGTCTGGAACAGTCATTCTGCTCTTTGTGCCTGTGGAATGCAATATTTAATACACTCCAGAAACAAGCAGGGCTCACTTCCCTTCACTTGCACATCAGCAGGGAAGGGTCTCCATGTGGGGGTAGCAGGAATCTCAGTGAGTAGTTCTGAGTCGGAAAATATGAGAGCATGTAGGGATTATTAAGATCAGGCCCCAGACCATGAAAGAAATTGTTCCCACAGTGAGTAGACAGGGCCTGCCTTGAAAATTCAATGCTGAGAGAAAAATGAAGAGCAGCTGTCAACTGCCTGTCTTCTTGGAAAGTAATGCTTCAGTGATTCATGATTCATCCAGCAATATGTTAAATATGTGATGGGGCCTGGGGCCTGATAATTTCCCATCGGCTCAAAGCATGAACAATTCTGGGTGCCTCTGCTGTTCTACAACTTCCTGGGACACAGCATGAGCAGATCTGATTGTAGCCGAACTGCCCACCTCCCCTGCAAATCCTTAACATACCAGGGCATCCAAACTGCACTCATTCTTAGCCTATTTCTTCCTCAGATGCCCTGTAGCCAGCACAGAGGTAACAGTGTTTAAGGTTGTCATAGTGCCTATTTGGCAAGAGCTTGACAGTCTGCCTGGGACCACAGACAAGAAAACACCAGGCCAGGTGTTACCATGCTAAGACTGACCCCAAAGCAATCTAAAAGACAGCTTTGCAACTATTTTCACTGCTCCGTATGTGTGGTAATAAAAAATGATACCCTGGGGAAAGTGGGTAAGAATGCAACCTGCCAGGAGTTTGGGCCACCCTGAAGGCAGAGGGCATCAGTATCTCAGGATCACATGGAATCTCTTGGAGATTTACAGCATATGACCTCACTCGATGTAAGTCTCCAAGGCTGCTGTTGTGAATGATCATCTCTCTCTCTCTCTCTCTCTCTCTCTCTCTCTCTCTCTCTCTCTCTCTCTCTCTCTCTGTGTGTGTGTGTGTGTGTGTGTGTGTGTGTGTATGC
Organism: Sigmodon hispidus; assembly: GCA_004025045.1. NCBI lineage: Eukaryota > Metazoa > Chordata > Mammalia > Rodentia > Cricetidae > Sigmodon > Sigmodon hispidus. The sequence continues at coordinate 45,159 of PVIH01009395.1, read as the reverse complement.
ATGTGCACACAGGTCTGGGATGACAGGATGCATGGAAAATAGCACTTGTTAAGACGAGACTCACTCTTGCCTCTTTTACATTAGTTTAATACGGAAGGCTTTCAAAGTCTTCTCAGATATGGAACTACAAAAGGGCCTCCGGTTTCTGAGTTTCTGCAGAGGCAGACCGACTCTTCAGCTCACAGTTCTGCTTAAAAGACATCTCATCTCCCTAGCATCTGGCAGGAGCAGACAAGGCTCAGGTGCACATCATAAGTGTCATGTTCTAAGACAGGGAATCTAATAGGACTGAACTGGACTTGATAAAACTTTAAAACTGAAATGGTTTTGCATTCAGAAGGCAGGCCAGTACTGTGTTAGGCTTTAGGCTTGTCTTTAAAAATGTCTAGCTATATGTGGTGGTGCACACCTGTAATCCCAGTACTAGGGAGGCTGAATTAGGATTCTAAATGTGAGGCCAACCTGGGCTATGCAGCAATTCTCTCACCGAAGTGGGGTGAGAAAGGGACGTGGATCAGTGGCAGGCTGCTTGCCTAAGAACGAGCAAGACCCCACTTTCTATCCTCAGTACCAAATAATAAACTTTTAAGAGGCTACATCTGAGAAATAGAACTCTTGCTTAGCATACAGAAGACTCCAAGAAAGAGAGAGGAAAGGGTGGAGCAAGGAAGAGGATGAGACATAGAAGGAGACGATAACAGAGGGAGGGAAGTTGTTTACAAAGGTAGCACAGATTCAGTGTGGGTCTCTGACCTCTAAATCCAAACATCTTTCCACAAACTCTTCAATGATAGGGAATTCTTTAAGGCTCCTGGGATGCAGGTCAATAGTTTCAAACCACCTGACAGATGAATGAATAGTCTGGTTACGGCTTTGTCATAATAGCTAGTGTAAGAAGGAACTGCTCTAAATGCTTAACATGGATTACTTCTTTTCAAGTGCCCTAACAACCCTACAGAGTAGATCCTGGTATCAATCTGCTCCATTTTTCCAAGTAGAGAATTGCAGCTCCACAATGTTGACTTGCCCAATGTTACTGAACCAGAGGTTCAAAAACAAGAAAGAGGCTAATAACATAGCATTTATGTTTATGTAGCCTCATATAACTCACATATTTCTATGTAAACTAAGGTTAATTAGACTAAGGTTAATTAGACTAAGGTTAATGACTATTTATTAGAGTTTACCAATAATCCATACATCATAACTATGTCCTGTCCCAGTTTCAGTATTACAAGGTAGTCTACTGTATTAAACTAATAACTCAGGGTTCAAATAAGCGAAGATAACCACTTAATGTAATCCCACATACTTAAAAGGTCTAGGTAACAGTCAAATGTATAGATTTTTATGTCAAGACGTGTAAGTAAAAGAAAATTGGCTTGATAACATGGGTGGATTTATTTCATAAGATTCAAGTGCAAACTTAAAAATAAGAACAAACAAAACTTTTCAAGAGTAAACACAAAAAATCTAAGTGACAATCCTATAATCGTGCATTTTAACAGAAAGTACAAATATGAATACAAAATTTGTAACTACATTCAAAATTAAAATTATTTCTCTCCAGTTCCCAAATGCCTCACAATCTTAACCTGTTCTCAGCTTGTCACTGTGGAAACATTTGTCATGTGCTACCAGAAAAAATATAGGCAAAGATTACTAATCAGTCTACGAACAAAGAAATATGACTCTCTTCCTCACTTCAGACTATATGAATCATTCACCTGTAATTCACTTCCTAAAGGGCATACAATCATACCTTCAGTCTAAATAAAAAAGAATGAGTACAAATATTAAGGAAACAAGACCCTTCCATGTAATTAAAGCAAAAATCATGAGTGTTCAACTTAGAAATGCACACACTTATAATCAATATAAGTACAGCTTTATTTTGATGGCTGACATGTAATAACTGTGAACAATTTAAATAGGTATAAAAATGGAGATCAAAATCTTTAGGCTCAAATACTTAAAAAGTTACTATGAATATGGAAAATATTTCTGTTTACATAAACATGTATATTTCTGATGAAAATTCAGGGGGCAGTGGCATCTCCCTGGTCCCTTAACATGTTTGGATTTTCATGAAGAATTAGCAGCACCCAACCTTAAGTGTTAATTACGCGATTCTTAAGGACGTAGTCAACAGATCAGTTGGCAGTGTTCCAGCTTTCGGGAGCTAGGGTGGGTGGGGTGCAAGTATCTGAAGTAAGATAGTACGCATGCACACACATTTAAAACCACCATTCCAAATGGAAACACATATTGGAAAAGCCTAAAAAACCACCCTTAAAGGATTAACAGGGGGCAGGAGTAAACAGAAGCTGAACAGTAAGTAGTCTACTTGATAATAATGTTTTTTTCATGCTTCAAAGGCAAGTTGCGAAGCATGAGAATACTCACATATAACTTCAGGGAAAACTTGCCTCAATTTTATTTTGCAGAACACTGAAAAGAAACTTTTTACAAAAACCTTCACTGTTGCTTATAATACCAGATGATTTTTTTCCTTATTACCACCATATACATAACATTTAAATAATTTCTTTATAAATATTTTAGAGCACAAAAGAACTCATTTTGTTGCAGTGGTGGCCCACATCTGTACAACGCAATGTAAGCAACAAATATATATATATACACATGTGTGTATAAAATGATTACGAAAAAGTGCAAAGAATAACAGTATTAAGAATTTTTGCTTTTTACAGTAACTATGGATCAAGTGTGAATATCTATCAAGAATATACAATCCCAGACTTTAACTGAAGATTTTAAAAGAAACCCACACCCCAAGTTACTGCACAGACAGTCCTTAATCAAGTAACTCTGCTCTCCTCCCAAATCCAGCATTTCCAGTCTCTAACTCCACAAATAGGAAAAGTGGTAACAGTCTTTTCTTCCCTTTAACTTCTCCAGGCCCATCCAAGACAATTAATCACCCGTAGGTTTGAATGAGCTTTTGAGGAAGTCATTTATCATAACCCGCTTTGCTGAAATTAAAGTAAAATGAAAGGCTCTCTGAAATGCACACTATCAAGCAGGAATCAAATCAGCGACAGCAAACAGACCATAAATTACAAATGTAATTTAATACAAGCACATTTTTAAAACAAACCCTGTTATCAAAGAGAAATTCAGAGTCTAAAAATCTCTTTTTCCCAGGTTCAGTGCTACGCAAGGATCCTAATCCTGAATCTTATGAGTCTATGAGCTTTCTAACAGAAAAACAATGTGTCATGTTGACTTCAATGGACTTGCCATCATCTTCCCCTTGGTCTCTGTCTTTCACTGGATCACACACACAGAAAGGCCACTTTTACGGAGTGGACTTCCCCTCTTAAGACATTCAGACAATTACAGTTGTTGATTGTAGTTCTCAGGCATCCAAAGGAGCCATTGAGCTCTCCTTCCAACATGTTACTAGATATTTTTGGTATGTATTATGTTGTTTTATTCTTAACTTCAGGCACTGTAATTATTCACAATATTGTAATGATTCTAAGTCTAATATACATGACAATTATGATCTTTAAATGATACCTTCTAAGATACTGACTCCATGTTATATCACATCTGATACTTTTTTTTTCGTTCAAGGTTAAATGGTTGGAAGAGAATTTTAAAGTCCCACGGCACTTCTGCTTTGAGTAGTGTTGATGCATAATTTTGTCATGATTGCTATTAAAACTTCTGAACTAGGAAGACAGTAGACATTGGAAGCTGTAAATTTCCTCAACTACATCTACTCCCACTCCAATTTATTTACTTTAGCATGAAGTATCTTTTCTTTATAAAAACAAGTGTACCTAAGGCTAATTTTTAAAAACAGAATTTCTGCTCTAAAATTAATAACACAACTAAAGGGAAATGTCTTTTCAATTTCAGCTTCACTAGAACTATGCAAAACTAAGTTAAAGTAGACTCAACTATTTTAACCACTTTTGGTTGCTTTGTGTTTTTGTCTTTAGAAGATACACCTCACATTCTAACAGAGAGATCAACAAAGGCTTAAAGTCTAGAAATGAAAACCCAATCAGGCCACCTCCTGTGCAAATGTAAAGAAGAGAATGCCATCTTATTTGCCCCCATACATTCGCTCAATGTCCTTGAGGTAATGGTTCTTCAACTCCTTCCTTTTCAGCTTGAAAGCATCTGTCACCAAACCAGTTTCGGGGGTCCATGGCTCCGGGCTTAACCGAACCTTGATTGGAATTTCAAATCGCTCCAATTTCACTGAAATTTAAAAAGAGAGAGAGAGAGAGAGAGAGAGAGAGAGAGAGAGAGAGAGAGAGAGAGAGAGAGAGAGAGAGAGAGAGAGAGAG
>PVIH01009395.1:24401-40731 GCA_004025045.1 Sigmodon hispidus | reverse complement strand
GGTATGTCAGACAATTGTTAACAACATGACTATCTTTCTTAAGGTCTGCAGAGGCAGTTTTGCTCACACACTACATCTTCCTTTCACAGCCTTTGGTACTGCTGTCCCTATGCCTGGAATAGAGTTCCATCCAGATGTCTATTAACATCCAGAAAGCCTCTAACTGTTTTTAACAAAAAGAAAATGGGATATTCTGTCCCCTACCTCCATGTGTGTGTGCCTATTCTTATATTATGACTGTACTTTATTCAATGTCTGTATTTCCCTTCAAAAATATTATATATCTGCCTCAACTACTACAATGCAAGCTCCATGAAATTAATGTCTTTGTTTTATGGACTAGATCTATATATAGACTAAACTAAGAACCCTTAATAAATACATACAAATCTATTCCATAAAAACTTAAATCTCTAGAAAAATATTCCTTATAAGTTGTATTAGATAATCAATTGTGAACCAAGATGTTATTTAGTTGGTATAATGATAGTGTTTAAATGGTATAAGACCAGGCAGTACATGTATATATTATGTAACAGCTATACAATTCAATATGCTTGGAAAAGTACAAGAAATGAAGAACATAGAAATAGCTGGGTGTGGCATAATACCTCAGGAGGCAGAAGCTGGTAGATCTTGGTGAGTTCCAGGCCAGACAGTGCTACACAGTAAGACTCTGTTATACAAATAAAGATATCAGTAATAAAAAAGAACAGAGTAGTCAATTGTATTAGGATGTGTAATAACCTAAGCTCATTCTTAAAATTCTGAAAGCCAAACATGTCACTCTGCATGTGAGGTTGATTTTTTTAATGGAATGACTTAAAAATAACACATTTACAAAGCTTCTACCCAGTGACTTTGGTGATAGTAGAAACTACTTTGAGAGAATATAATGCTGAATATGAAATACAATTTCTCACATATTAATTAGTACAATGTGACCCCAAATAATGCCTAAACAGGTAGCAAATAAACATGAAAGTTGCTTAAATTAACAATATAGTTAGATGATATCAAAAGGGGATGTTATTAGGATTTTTTTCTGGGAATTCCCAATCACTGTTTTGTATTAAGGAGAGAAATGGACAATTACAGTTTCATACAAGAAGAAAGAAAGAAAGAAATACAATCACTGTTTTGTATTAAGGAGAGAAATGGACAATTACAGTTTCATACAAGAAGAAAGAAAAGAACTACCAGCAAATGAGAAAGATAAAAGGAATAAAACCAATCCATTTTACATGTGTATTTTCTCTGAATAAACCTGAGCATTATAAAGTATTACCTGCAGGTGGCAGCATATGAGAGAGAGAGAGAGAGAGAGAGAGAGAGAGAGAGAGAGAGAGAGAGAGAGAGAGAGAGAGAGAGAGAGAGAGAGAGAGAGAGAGAGAGAGAGACAGAGAGAGAGAGAGAAAGAGAGAGACAGAGAGAGAGAGAGAGAACGGGGTTCCCTGGAGCTAGAGGCTCATGATTATCATTCAGTATCCAAATCATATATATTTTAATTACATTATTTCACTCCAAGAACAGGAAGGTTATGGAGGCCTAGGGGGTACTGGAGATTCTTCTTTTGCTTTTTATATACATCACAGCTTTGCTTACACCAGTTAACTTCATAGAGTTTAAATACACAGCGACTCAAGTAACCATTTACCTCATTAGAAGTCTCACAAGAGTGACTAAAGATAACTGGAGGGACCCGTCCAGTGGGCAGGCTATTGGTTGAAATAGTTTAAGAACTACATTGAAGAAAATCTCAGAATGTGTATCAAAGGTTCTCAGAGCCTGGTGACAGTAACATAAAATTCATTTTTTAAATAATCAAAATGTCCTTGAAAAAAGCATCAAGGCACATTATATACTTAAGAACCTTTACAATGTGATTTTTTAAAAATAGGAAACAGTTATATTTAAATTCTTACAGTGCTGAGTTCAGAAAGTTCATGGGAGAAAATAAATTTATTATAAACTATACTTTAAAACCAAAATGAAATTGAAGTTGCCTTTTAAACGGAAGAGAATGGGGCAGAATTACTAAGAAAATGTAGTTAACAGAAATAAAAGCCTGTCTGTGCAGTGGTGGTGGTGCATGCCTTTAATCCCAGCACTTGGGAGATCTTTGAGTTTCAGGTCAGCCTGGTCTACAGAGTAAGTTCCAGGACAGCCAGGGATGTTGCAGAGAAACACTGTCCCTCCCAAAAGCTAGGAGCTTTCCTGATATAGGAACCACTTCAGTAATGAGGAAAGACTTCTATAATGTCCCTTCCTTTTGACTCCAAAATTCTAGTCTGGAAATTTACAGCAAGAAAAGAGTCACACACAGGCCGAGAGGATGGTTCCCTTTCAAAATTGCTTGTCTCGTATACATGAAGGCCTGAGTCTGATCCCTAACATCTACTTGACAAGCTGGGCATGGGGGTGTGAACTTATACTCTGCATCAGGAGGAATAAGGAAACCCTTGGCATTCCTAGCCTAGCCTATTAAGGAAGTCGCAAGTCTTACTGAGAGACTCTTTCTCAAAAAAAGATACATGGTTCCCAAGGAATGGTCTCTGTCTTCTGAAAGTATACATTTATGCACGTGAGTCTGTGTGTGTGTATCACACACAAAAATAATTTTGTAGAAGAGATATGTTTGTTATGTTTCACTGAAGTGCAGGAGAGTAGTACTCACCTAAAAAACTCCCCCTTTCAAAAGCTACAAACTTAGTAAATGCTGGTGATATTGTCAAGTAAAGTGGATGCCCTACAAGGAAATTACCAGAGATAACTACAGCCAGGGGACTTTTACTTACTTTCTTTTAATTTTCTGTATTGTCCAATATTCCATAGTTATAGCTAACTGATAATTAGGAAAAGTATTACAAACATCTTTAAAATAAAACAGTATATTAAAATATAGGCAAATAGTTTGCAATTAAGCATAGGCAATACAGGGTTCCTCTCTATTGTTCCTGAAAAATAAATACCCAAAAATAACTTCTTTACTTGTGAGGCAGAGGATCACTCCAAGTTCCAGGCCCTCCTGATTTAATTAATCAGTAAGCTCTAGGCTAGCCAGGGAAACACAATGAGATACTGTCTTAAATAATAGTATCTTTTTTAATGAAAAAAGTTATTGACGTCAATGAAGTAAATAAAACAAGAAGAAAGTCACTGCGTGGGAAATTTCAAATAAGTTTAGAGAAAAAAAAAAAAAAAACAAGAGAAGTACTAGTAACTGACTCAGTGAGGACTAAAATAGCTGCCAGCCAGAAAGAACACCAAGTGTCCTCAATGGAAAGCCTTGGGCAGGGACCCTAAGCAATGTATGCCTCTGAAGAGGCAGAGGCAATGTGATGCAAACAACATCAAGTCCTCTCTCACCCTGTATTGCTGATCTAGAAGCAGCCTCTTACCTAGATTATTTCTTGAACTCAAGTACACGAGGAACAACAGAGCTAAAGAATAAGGCTGCCAAAAGAAGGATACAGTTTGTTATCAGAATGCTGGCAGCCAAATTAAGACCATCTACAAAGCAGATTGGAAAGGCTTCATTAGAGAAATGGAGTGGTCCAAGAGAGAGAAAAAATGGGAACTTTAGGATGAAGCCTAGGAGACTCTCCCAGGTGTTTTTAAGTAACCCCTTTTAAAATATGAATGACCACAGAGGCATCAGCACTAAGAAACTAGCAGATGTCAACATTCATTACATTATCCAATTCTTTGTATGATTTAACTTCCTAACAACTCTTGTGCAAATTCTTTGCAATGTCTAAACAGACCCCAAGCCTTCAAATGCTAAGAATGACATCAGGCCTATAGCAGAGATTTGCCTACTTTGCTGTAAGCCTGCCTGCCTAACGTACTCACCAATATATGGGAAAACATGTTTGGATTTATGGCTTTTTTTGTTCTGTTACAACAAAACTTCATAGAAGTGTTACCTCATTTGAACATAGGTGAAGTCTCTCAAATCTATAATCCAGGACCTTGACCACTCATGTTTTTTTCTAGAATAAACAATTCCTTAATTCTCTTTAAAAGGAAAAAAAGACTTCAAGAACAAACCAGTGAGAAAGATAAAGAGAGTCAATTCATACTGACTAAGCAAATAACCCAGGAAAAGGCATTGCAGTTCTAAACATGACAAACAGCTATACTCAATTTCATAAATACTAGTGGATATAAAGTCATATCAACTCCAGCACAATAGTAATTGGTGAATTTATTAATATCCAACTCTCACTGACAGGTCATTGACACAACAACAAAAAATAGAGAAACTAGTGAATTAAGTGATGTCATAGATCAAATGGACTTAATAGATATCTACAAAATATTCCTTCCAAGCACTGCAGAATATACATTTTTTTCCTCAGAAGTCCATGGAATGCAAAAATATATTAAGGCACAAAGCAAGCCTTTAAAAAATATAGAGAAATTAAAATAATCTCCTGTACTTTATTTGATCACAAGGGGGAAAATGTGGTGGAATATTCTTTGCACATTGTAAATAAAGTACTGTTTTGGCCTATGCACAGCACCGTAGAAGTGGGTGGAGGATCAGAGCACAGGCAGGTAGGAGCAGGGCGGAGTTAAGCCAGTCTCTATCCGACCCCTGAAGAAGACAGACATGTAGAGGTACTGGCTCAGCCATGGGCTGAGCCACATGGTGGGAAGATAAATGGAAATGGGTTGAATTAAGATGAAAGAGCTAACTAGTAACGTGCTTAAGACATGGACCAAACAGTGTAAAAGATATAAGTGTGTATAATTCATTTCTTTGGGGGACAAAAGCCTCCATGGACCAGGTTACAAACTCAAGAAACTTACTACAACAGGAAAAGACTATGAATCAACAAAGAGAAACCATAGAGAGTTCACAAAAAAATCACGGAGATTAAAAAACACAGGAAAAAAACCCACATAGAAACATGTTCGAATAAATTGGAAAAATCTAAAAGAAATCAATGGATTTCTAAATGTATAGAACCTAGAAAAACTAATCCAAGATGAGATAAACAGTTTAAACAAATCTACCATCCGTGAAATGAAAGCAGCAACTAAAATAAATGTACAGACTCATAACTGGTCAAAGAACAGAGAATAAGTGACTGTGAGTATTCAGCCCTAAATAAAATGACTATGTCAAAGCCCCATCCTCCCTGCTCAAGGAACATTGTGGAAGATAGGAAGAATGTAAAAAAAGGAGGATGTGGAGAGGAGTGCTAGGAAGGTTATCTTCTGAACAAGAAATAGGCATTGACAAGACAAACTCACAACTGCTATGGTGACACCAGCAAAAGCCTGTAAGATGAAGCCTTTCAAGATTTCAACAGGAATGGCAGAGCATCTTCAAGAGGCCCCACCCTTAGCTTAGGAGTTACTGGCAGTTTATACCTCTGGGGGGGAATTAATAGATTGCCCAAGCTTCAGTGAATGGTCCCACACTCATGCACATATGGGCAGTACTAACTAGACTTAGTTAGTACTTAACTTAGTAGGTTACTTAAAAAAAAAAAAAAAGAAGAGAGTACTCAGAAGGCAGAGGCAGGCAGATCTAAATCTATGAGTTCAAGTCCAGCCTGGTCTACAGGACAACCAAAACTACATAGAGAAACCCTGTCTAGAAAAACCAGGAAAAAAACCAGGACATAAAGTTGGAAGGGAGGCCCATTGTTGAGGAGGATCAGAGGGAAGATGAAGGGGGATAGATACAGTTAAAATTCACTGTATACATAGATAAATTCTCAAAGAACAAGATATTACATATTCTTTAATTGGTAAGTTGAATTTATAGACACATAATACTCAAGCTGAGATTTTAGAGTTGAGAGAGAAAAGTTTTAAGGAGGCCTAATGGCAGTGTGATGGAGTAGTAAGAAATGGATATGACCAAGATGTATTGTGTGCATGTACAAATTTTTTAGTGTAATATTAGTGCAAAGTATTTATTGGGGGACTTTTATGGACTTCAACTGCTTAGCAATTTCTTACTTACTGGCATTTGCAGCTTCTCGAATTTCTTTCAGTATTTCAGCTTCCATGGCAGGGTTATTGCAAATATCAACCCAAGAGCCTTCTATGCCTTTCTGTTGTGCCAAAAGGGTCAACTTTTTCTGGTTAGGAACCACAAAACTGATCACATAGGACTGGTCACTGAAAAATTAGATATTAAAATGAAAATCCAAATGAGCAAAATTATTCACAAGTTATTCAATGTAACAGTGTAGTTAAGGTAATTCTAAATATATGATATTAATAAAAAAGAAAATAGCTCAATCATATAGGCTTTTAACTGAGAAAAACTTGAAACTGAAAATTCTCCCTACCATGTACTACGTATGTAAACTTTGGGGGAAATTAGTCATGCTAAGCCTCAGTTGTTATGATTCCTACATGAAAGCATTTGTATAATTTAAGTTAGAGAGACACTTAGAAAGATGTGGTAGAAGTCTAATAAAGAACTACAATAAATGCTACTGAAATGATCTCTGTGCTGTTAAATAAATTCAAGAACATTTATGTTTATTTTCCCAATCCAATTAAAGTTCTAAAAAGAGTATGATGGTATCTGCATGCTTACACAAAAATCAAACTTATTTTATAATGTTCCTAATACTGTAAGTATATGAAACAAAAGACAATTATTCTGGCTAGTAAGATAGTAATCAAGCCTGATACCTCAGAGTGATCTCCAGGACAAGCATGGTGAGAGAAGAGAACTACTACATGTCCCACAGGAGTTCTCCCAACAAAAAAAGTTAACAGCTGGGCAGTGATGGCTCACACCTTTAATCCCAGCACGTGGGAGGCAGAGGCCAGCCTGTTCTATATCGCTAATTCTACATAGCCAAGGCTACACAAAGAAATCCTGTCTCAAAAAATAGACAAATAAAAAAGTGTTACCTTTTGGCAAAAGCACATATATTGTCAATCAGTGGACAATTCTTCAGTGCTGCTTCCACCTTCCCAAGAGACACATATTCTCCCGCCTGTAACTTCACCAGATCCTTCTTGCGATCTGTCATGAAAAATAGGGATAGCAAGTTCAAGTTAAATCAGAACTGCTCTTTTCTGAAGGAAGATGGAGGAGATGTGAACAGGGGGAGGGGGCAGCTGGGAAGAGCAGAGGAAAGGAAAATTGTGGTCAGATGTATTGTATGAAAGGAGAATCTATTTTCAATAAAAAATAAAGATCCACAGTTTGTTACATTATGGCATGCACAATTCTGATTTTTATTTCAATTTCATTGCCTTAGTCTTTATTTAGAAAAATATTTCTTCTAAAATCCCACTGTAAATACTATTTTCCCATGCCTATCACTTAAAAAAAGTGCCACAAGTATTATTATACTTAAAGATTCAGGCAAGAGCACCATAAGTTCCGGACCAATGTGGTTTACAGAGTGGGTTCAAATCCAGTCTGAAGTATATAGCAAGAGTCTGTCTCAAATCAGTTTTCTCCAATGAATTGTAACTAGGTATATCAACCACATACCAGGCAGGCCCCATCCTTAGGAGTAGTTTGCCAACACACACACACACACGCACACGCACACGCACACGCACACATGAGCACAAAAAGACTCCATGGTATTTTTGTTTTTCTTCCCTGTCCTTTTTTTTTTGAAAGAGTGTGAGAGCACAAAGTGAGGTAGGTAGAAAGGTGGGTTAGGTTAGATCTGGAAGTACTTGGAGAACATAAAAACATAATCAAAATACATTGCATGAAAAAGTTTAATAAAAATGATCTTTTCATACTCCTAATTATGGTGATGTTAAGGGACGAAACAAAACTTTGGCGCATTAGATTAGAATGGGAGCTTCTTCGTCTGGTACAGGCTCTGTGATGTTTGGCATTTCAGTTAACCTCTCTCTAGCCTGTTTATTATATCAGGGATAATGGTACCTACCTCAAAGAAGCATGTCATAGTATCTTGCATATAAAGTACAATCAACAAATGCTAATTCCCATCTTCCCTATTTGGCATTTTGTCAAGTGACAGTACAGTGCTATAAGAAAGAACTGTCATAGGATGGCTTGACTTCAATCATTATCAGCCTGCTTAAAATCCTTTGTGTGAATGACGGATTGTCTACCAAGAGTGATATGATAGTAGGGAGACAGCAGAGTAGGAAGATTAGGAAGGAGAGTTGTGATCAAAATGCACTGTACTCATGTATGAAACAAATTTGTTTTCTAAAAAAGACTAGGCCAAGTACTTTTCTACAAGTGACCCTTTCTAACATTCTACTAATGGCTTTCTTTTCCATTTTAAACCTGAAGCAACAGTGTGAAAACCTTGTGCTCGTGCATGGTATATGTGCATTTTTGTGTTAGCAACTCATATATTTGGATCACCATTGTTTACTTTTGTCTATAGTGCACAAATGTAAGGCTGTATACGTGGCACCAGCATAATAAAAGTAATTATCTAACACACACACAGAGAGAGAGAGAGAGAGAGAGAGAGAGAGAGAGAGAGAGAGAGAGAGAGAGCAGTTTTTTAAATGAATCAATGTTAGAGGTGAAGACAAAACTTCCCAGGAATTCTCTAATTACATCCTGCTCAGATGCTGTGAAGTTCAGCAGCACAGTAAATGAGTCACCATAATTAAGACTGAATCAATGAATACATGACAAGAAGACAGGGTAGACCCTGCAAAGTGACACTTCAGCTAGATAGTATTTAAGCTTTTGCCTGTTTAAAGGGAACACAGTATTTCCTTTGGAGTCACTTTTGTTGAGTTATGTTTTGAATGCAAATGTCTACTTCTGTAAACCCAGTAAAGAAAATACCAAACAACACACATTTTCAAAAGAACAAACTGGTTCTAAAGATTGAAATGATCATTTTCAAACTGTCCTGATAGAAGCAGGAAAACATGAATGCATGGTGATCACTGAGAAACAAGGAAGGGAGGAAAGGCCCAAAATAGTGTATGTATGTCACAGTCAACAGTTACACAGAGTCCTGCAGAGGTAAGCAAGACAGATCTTCATATCTTTTCTAAAGTATTTTTGTTTTCCCATTACTGAATCAGTTATTCATTTTCCCCATCACAGTGGTACTATGTAAAAAGACTCAGGTACTTCTCTGAACACTTTACACCCATAAACTCATCTAATGATAGCAGCTGCCCTGTGAGAATGAAAGTATCTCTGTTTCAAAGACAGAGCTCACGTAGGAAAGCACAAGCCAAGTAACTTGCAGAGAGTTGTAACCAATTCATCCATTATCCCTGCTGGTGACCTGAACTATATTATCTTTCTAGCTCACTAAAGTAAAAAAAAAAGAAAAATGGAAAAACAACTATAAAAAAGAAAATACACTAACCTATAATTTGTAAGCAACCATCAGGATGGAACTCTCCAATATCTCCAGTGCAAAACCACCTTTGTCCATTTTCATCCACAGAATAATCTTCTGCTGTTTTCTCTTCATTTTTAAAATATCCCATGGAGATATTCTGCCCACCAATCATGATTTCACCTCTTGGGTTTGGCTTATCATGAACTGTATAACCACCTAGGATTAAAAAAAAAAAACAACTTATTATTCCTAAAACAAAATTCATCATTTTAAATAAATTCTTCATTACAATTATTTGTGGGGTGTGTATGATCTCCCACATACACCCATGCACCACAGTGTACATAAATGTCAAACAAAAAACTTGCAATAGTTGGTTCTTTCCTTCTAATGAGTCCCAAGGATCAAACTCAGGCCATCAGGCTTGGCAACAAGCACATTTAGCGACTGACTCATCTGTCTTAACAACCCTTCATTAATTCAAGTTTCTCTGTTATTCTTAATTTTACATTATGCTTAAGGGAGAATCCTAGTTTACATTTAGTCAGTTACATGAGTATAATAAGTGAGCGGTTTGAGGGACACGGAAGGAAAACTCCACAGTCTCACCACTGCAAAACCTCTTACCCAAACAGTGGACATTATTAAAACTTAGAGTTCACAGGCCTCGTGAGATGAAACCATCCCAAACAATTTAATGATTCACTTTACTGCAATAAATGTATATTTATTATTCTTTATCATGTCCATCATAGTCTAAAATTCTTTATAAAAAGAATTACCAATAGTATGTATATGGTTCTGGTTTCCTCTAAATACCTTGCCTCTACAAGTGTTTGTGAAAATATTCACTGTACAAATAGCTACATAGATGAGTCTTGATTATGGAAATGTTGCTAGGGTCAGTACCGTGTTGTGTATATATCTCTCAGATACCTGAAAATAGGATTTCTCTCTCAGCCCCAATATCATCAATAGCAGAGTTGAGCTTCATAAGGTGCCTCATCATCTCCAAACCCAGGAGAGCCTCCAATTAGAAATTTTTTTCTCCACCTTGCCATCAATTATTTTCTGAATTAAAACCATGGTGGCTAAAATCTAGACATTTTCCCCACTGGGCAGAGAAAAAGCATAGGGCATGGGCAAAACAAAGGATCACTTGTTATGACTGAAGCCTTTTGCTTCAATGAAACTCAAGTGCTGAGGCTCCAGATGGTGTTCAGTGCATCTAGGGTCACTGGCTCTTGTGTGGAACTCTTACCTTCTTGCCAGTCTTTCAGCTTAATCTCACAGCAAATAAGAGGAGCTCCAACTCTTCCAGTAGTATAGTCAGTAACTGCGGGAGAGAAGGCAACAGAACCATTAGGTCACCATAGCTCCCAAGTGCAAACCAAGCTGCCAGAAGCACTGAGTCTAAAAAGATGACAGAATAGACCAGAAGGGATGTGCCAACTCTTCACTTTTCAGTGTCTGGGCTCCCTTTTCCTGTTACATATTCAATAAAACCTGGAATATCAAGAGGTCAACCTAGTCAAACTAGGCAAATATAGCTCTGGGAGTACCAGGGATAACAGAGCAGTGGTAACTCATGTAGCTCAAGGAGTTCTGGATCTCTGTGAATACAAGGCTGGGCTTCAATGGCATACACGTTTAATCCCTGCATGGGGAAAGCCAGAAGGGGTGACCTATGTCTTTAAATCCCATAACTCTGGAGACAGAGATCTTTCTGTGTTTCTGTGAGTTCAAGGCTGACTACCAAATAGAGTAGTTCCCACCCTTAATCCTAACGTGGATGGGATAGAGCTGGGTATTTAAGGCAGGCTTAGGAAAACTACAGCAATTAGAAGTGGCCAGGAGCAAGGCTGAGGAAGCTGGAAGACAGCTGGGTGAGATTTGACTGTGGTGTTTCCTCTCTCTGATATTTCAGCCTTTTTCTGATATCTGGCTCTCAGTTTCTTTCAATACAACCAGAATTCATGCAACATCTACCCAGGATTCTGCTAGGACAAAATGTGATGAAAACTCCTGCTCTATCAGTCACTACATATCTCAGGTGAACTGCCTTTAGTCTCCACTTCTTCACCTATAAACACACCAACTTTACATAAGCACATACTGTGAAGAGTAATGTGTTTACTAATACTTGTCACAAATAAAATGTATTTGTTCTCAAACATCATCAGCATGATGGCATTAACCCTTCCTTGGCAATCTGTGACTACTTTTAACAATAATCACATCTTCACAGCTTATATGAACTCAGTACTACATATTGTGAGCCAAAATACAAAGCATGATGACACCCAGCCCTCAGAGACCTCACCATCAACACTATCCAGGGAGAAATGTATGTGAAACAGTACGGAGAGCACTTAAATCCTCATCTGCATGGACAAGTGATGACATACGTAAAATGAGGAGCTAGAAGGAGGATGTCAGTCCTATACAGAGAGCATACTACAAAAATCTGACTCCAGCATTTATAAAACAGCTTCATATTGAAAAATTCCCAGTTACTTTATCCCACAGACAGTCATGGAGGCAATAATTGGACACAGAGTAGTCTCAAATGGGAGTTAGATTTGAAACAACCAGGAAATACAAAATAATCATGAAAACTGCAGCTGTGTCTCATGATAGTGAGAATGTCTTTTGTGGTTAAATGCCCATGAGGCTGTATAGGTTATTCCCATTGCATCAAAAGCTACAGTGCCAGGGCATTTTCTCACAGTGTGCAACAACCAAGGATCCTCAAAAAACTTTAGACTCACAATATTACTTACATTGTGATTTTTAAAACTTCACATTCCCACATTGTAGGCATTTTTTAGGACATCATATGGAGAAATAAAAACAAAAAAGTAAGGAGTTGGGGAGGAGGATACTTGAGAACTTGAAGGGAGTAAAGAAAAGAGATAAATGTAATGCTTAAATTACAATCTCAAAAATTACAAAAAAAATAAGTCCACTCTACAATGACTTATAGGGGGATGATGCTCATTACACCCCCACGGATATGCCATTTACTTCAGACACAGTAAAAAACAAAAAACAAACAAACAAAAAAAACTTTACAATCCACTGGGATGCTCCCCTTTAGAACCATACACTCTAATCCATATCTGGAGTACTTGCATGCTTTATTCACTGTGCTTTCACCTGGAGACTTCTGTAACAAACACTGTAAGACTCTGGATATCAGAAATACCAACGTAAAATGAAACAGCCAGAAAAGCTGGGCAAGAATGATTGGCTATAACTAGTCAAGAAAAAGGGCATTCCAAGAGAAGAGAAAAGAAAGTAGAGTGAGGTTAAGAACCAAAATCCATGTCAAGAGAGAGATGATTGGCTTGCCTAGAGAGAAAAGGCAGGCTGGGAAGATAATGCTAGATAGGTACTATCATGCTAGATGAAACATATCTTAAAGTAAAGGTAAAGGTGTGTGTAAATTCGATTCCCCTGGCATGCAGTGGGTGGTGGGCTAGGTGTCCCTAACAAAAGGTGAGGATGAACTAAAGGGCTGTCATTTCACAGCGAACTGAATAAGGGTGGGAAAGTAATAAAGGGTGGGAGAGAACAGCCCAGTGAATGAATGGGAAGACAGGACTGAAGTGTGAGGACTTCAAAGTTGACTGATTCCTGGAATGATTTCAAAGATGTGCTAACACTGACACAAAGAAATAATTTAGCAATAAGAAGACAGTTTGGAAAAGGGGTATTAATTTTAGACAACATAACCAGTGTGAAGTAATAGGAATCTCATTCAAAAAAAATGTTCCTAGGCTGCAGAAATGGCCCACATGTTAAGAGCCCTTGCTCCTCTTACAGAGAACTAGATTTTGGTTCCAAGCACTAATCTCAGGCGGCTCACATACAACCACCTATAAATCCAACACACTCTTCTGGGCTCTGTGGATGCCTGCACTAACATGCACATGTACACACATAAATACACATATGATTAAAATATAAGTAATTTTTAATAAAAACTTTTCATGCCATGTATTTTTGATGATACTCTTTCCCATAATTTCTCACCTCCATATTCACCCAACTCCATAAAACAACAAATAATGAAAATCAAAACAAACAAAAACCACTAAAGATACCCCCCCACACACACACACAAATTGCACCTACACATTGAAAAAATAAGAATGAGAGTCCATTTTGTGTTGGCCAACTATTCCTGGGCATTGGACCTGTCCTTGAGTGTAATACTCTACTAAAGAAAATTTTTTCTTTTACCAGCTGGTATCAATTGAGCTAATATACAAATGAACTCAGATATTGGGGCGCATGTACAAGACCCATACAGGTACAAGCCAGAAAAAAAATGCTTACTATATCCTCAGTGTTTCTCAACTTGTTTGACTTTTGTGTGCTAAGGAGCTATGTGGCAATAATTGTAGATAAGTTTCATTTTAACAATGTGGGTGAGCAAGTTACTACTAGTGACTATTAACACGCTTCAGTGAATGAGAGAGCACAAAAGAAAACCAAAGAATTATGTGGTCCAAAAATGTAAACAAAGTCAAGGCTGAGACTCCCTGCTTTTGGGAATTGAAAACAGCAGAAAAGCAAAAGAGAGGGATGTAAGAAGGAGACTTCACTCTGAAACCACAATTGTGCAAAGTGATTGAGACCATGCGATCATCAAACTTTCTATGTGTGCACACATCCACAGATTTGTGTTGCTCTCCACTTTGACTAAGGAATCTTTTTGCAGTAGGTAGTGGTTAATGCAGAGAATCATAACTGATTAGAGCACCTACTATAAGTAGCTATGAGGGCTCAGTCATGGAGAAATCATCCAGAACAGTGGTTCTCAACATATGGGTTGCAACTCTTTCAACAGTCCCCTGTCTCCCTCCAAAAAATATTTACATTATGATTCATAACAGAAGCAAAATTATGGCTATGAAGTAGCAACGAAAATAATTTTATGGTTGGGGGGGTCATCACAGCATGAGGAACTGTATTAACAAGTTGCAGCATTAGGAAGGTTGAGAACCACTGACTGACCTATATAACAAGCTTCTTCCATCCAATACACAGGGAACATCTCAGAAGAGAGAGAAGAAAGAATGTAAGAGCGAGTGGATGGATGTGTACAATGATAATTTCTGAACATGACATGGTTGCTGCATGCATATACCAACTCACAATGTCAATGCTTCCTATACAAGACCTGCACAAAACTAAGTCAAAATTCCATAGGGTCCCTAAGAGCACACCGAGCTAATTGGTAATAATAGCTGCTGAAATAGGGAAATTAATTCTCCTTTGGGAACATGGACAGCAATAGGTTGCCTACACAGAGACCTTATCTCAAAAACAAACAAACAAACAAAAACAAAACAAAAAAAATCCCCAAATTTTCTAAAGGAATTGTTTTTCTAGGTGACAATACATGGCTAATGCTTACCTTCAGTAACTGTGCCAGCACCACATGATTCTGTCAGTCCATAGCCCTGACCAATGGGGCAGCAGAAGCAGACATTCATGAATCTGTGTGTCTGAGGAGACAGTGGAGCCCCACCAGACAGCATCATACGGACATTCCCTCCCAGCAGGGCTTTCACCTTTTTAAAGAGTAACCTTGATAAGAAGAGAAAGAAGTTACCAGTCATATCACCACACATTATTATTGGTACCTGGCTAACTTACAAACAGGGATAAAGTTCTCAAAACTGGCTGATCACAATCCAGTGTCCAAATCATGGTGGTAATGGGAGAGTGAAAAAATAGGAGCAAATAACACCTTTAAATCATGCCCCAAAAGCATCCTGTCCCTCAAATGTGTAATATTGGGGTCATGCTCTGACACATACTAAACAAAAGAAAATTATGTCAAGAGAAAAATTTTAAGCTCTCTATGGAACAGTCACCTATCTTATGAGCCTTCTAAGGAAAAATTCCCCCATTACATTTTAACTGCTATATTAATCAACTTACTATAATCTTATGAGTACAATAAAGGAAAAAAATAATATATAGAATATATCTTGAAAAATTACTTTTGTGTGTGAGTACATACAGTGAAATACTATACACAAAGTATTTTTAAACTTCAATGTTTTATTCAAAACTGTGTTCCGGCTTTCTTCAAGAGACCTATTTATTATTTACTTCAATATTAAAATTAGTTAGATTCTCAAATTCAGAGTCCATAGCTTTTTCATTCTTGTATAGAGAGTAGGACTTAGAATACAGAATAAATTGAGGCTTTAATCGTGATGGTAATATTCAAAATAAATGAATTTGCCATTTACTTGGTCATCTTTTGAATTTAGAAATTAAAAATTTATAGGCACATTGATACATGCTCATGGTGCCAGATATTGGAAAGCTCAGGCAAGAGGATCCACTTAAGTCAAAAGTTTGAAGCCAGACTGGAAAATACCAAAGTTTGGATATCATACCATACCATACCATACCATACAACACAGAGCATGATTGATACAGGTTCAAAATATGGGGTCTCTTAAATGTACTTACAGATTACAAAGAGGTGCGTCATATCCTTTTTTGATTTGTTCTAATTTGTAATCATACCCTATTTTGAATAAAGTTTTCTGAATATAATTCATCTCTTGAACTTTACTCATAACATTCTTATAAATTCTATCCATTATTTCCTGCAAGATAAACAGAATACTCAAATAATATGACAAGAATTACAACATCACTAAAGACAGTCTTGATTTGATGATACACTGATGCCTCCTAGGTAGAGGTCTACCTAGAATAATGGACATATTTATTTCCTTCATTACAGAACTAATTTTATTGACTTGTTCACTACTTCTAGGAAGCTAAAAATAATACATATTAGTATATAAACAAACACAATCTAACATAATTTAATATTAAAAAGACTCAGTACAAGATTTACTTTGACTCAACATACTATGTTGATCTAAAATCTTCAAAAAAAAAAAAAACCACCTTAAGTGATTAAACAACGCTTAACTGGTCAACATGCAGAAAATGACTGTGGAGTGCTCTGCTCTAAATGATCTTTC